>JAQGAO010001464.1:0-24307 GCA_034697705.1 Ommatoiulus sabulosus
TGGAATGGATATGCACTCGTTTTCAGAAATAGGTAGAGTATTTATTTTTTCAAAGTTGTTTGAGATAGACGTAAATGTTTAGATATAATTGAGCTAAATTCGTGGGGATGGGGTCATATTTTTAGTACAGTAGTCCCGATTATCCGTGTTCTGGTTTGTCCGAGCCATTATATTTTTATGTAAATCTGTACTTTCTTGCTAAATAGCATTAATCGTTTAATTGTACGTGTAAAATATCTTTACATACGAGGGCTGTCTATTAAGTTTTCGCAATCAATTTTTTTTAATAAAAACGTCTGCATGGATTTTAATGAAATTTGTTGAAAAAATTGTTCCCATCATTCCTGAACATATTTCAACATTAAAAGATACGTTTCTAAAATTACACGTGCTTAAAATTCGAAATCAAAGATGGACTCCGAGTAGATAGTGGCTCAGCAGTGGTTTGTTGTTCGTTTTTTTAACTTTTCCAGGCATTTCCAGAGCAGAAATGTGTGAAATGTTTAAGGTCCCAGTAATGTCCAAACGTTCGGCTTATGAGTAGATTGAAAAGTTCAGAAATGGACAGACAATTGTGAAAAATTTGCTAATGTATTACCTGTATGTATTACATGTATTACCCTACCCAATTTAATTAAAATCCATCATACAGCCGTTTTTTGAAGAATAAAATGACAGGACCCGAGGTGGTCCTGGTCCACATTAGCTCGGATAATTGGGACTCCACTGTCCTTGGTACAATTGTTTGTATTTCTCAATTACTGCAACTTATATGCATTTTTTTTTAAAATTTCAGACACATTAGCAAGCGGCGCTAAAACATCAGCCACCATGGGCATTGATTTCAACGAAACCACGCAGGCCGCATCGTTCGAAATAATTGCGGGCGAGAGGCATCTGAACGCGCGGATTCAAGCACCGATTGGGGAGCTGCTCACACCCGTCAGCGTCAGTGAACATGAATTCGTCTCTCATCAAAGTATGTCTCGGGCTACACATTTTCTGTTCAAATGTTGTGATTTTCGTGACCAACGGCATGCGTTATTTCTTAAAGATAAACTGAAAGGTCTGAATGAAAACTCCATCACCTGTCCGATATCCCAATCATGTCTGGAAAAGGGGGTTGCGACGAGAGTGTATGAAGTTGCCAATGTCTTGCAAGTGCAGAGCACCTGTGGGGATGATGAACTGTTCAGGTAGGTGCAGATAATGGGAAAAGCAAAATGTTTCATGAAGATTCTAGAGGAAAATTATCTTTACTCTTGCAAATTCTGCAGTTGAATGCAGGTGTTTTCTAATTAACATAAATCTACAACATTGAAGATTTACCTAAAATATAAGTGTTATTATTCATGAAAAATTTTAAGTTTTTTGTTTGACTGATTTTAATTGTTAATTGTAAGGTTCTTTGAGTTTCAGAAAATTTAGGCATAACACCAAATTTTCCACACATTTTATTTGTGAAAAACTTGAAGTTCTTTATTTGACTGATTTTAATTTGTTAATTATAAGGCTCTTTAAGTATGAAAATCTGTTATGCTGCAATATGAGCCTATTTCGGGTTGGTTTCTGAAAATTTAGGCACCATTACCGAACCAAATTTTCCACACTTTTTTGTGTGCAAAATTTGGTATGTTCTGCATATTTATTGAACGCAAAATATAATTGTTGATAGCATGCTATTGCTTATCGGACATTTAAAAAAATTTACAATAATTCATATTTAAATTTTTATCTTTACTTCAACCTCCATCTTTTAGAAATTTCCATTCTTTTACCAAAATGTGAATTTAGATTTGAATATTTCATTGAAATTGCTTGTTTTTCAGGTTTGCTGCCCAATCGATGTCTTCGAAATCTCTCGTTCTCCTCACGCTCAGGTTATTGGATAACTCGAAGGCCAGTGTAATGGTCAATTGTGAGAAAATTGTGGTCGGATCGATGCTTCTCAAAGAAGTGAAAATGGCACTAGCAAAATGAATGATAATTAAACAGACCCAAATCGGTACGATTTTGAATTTTGGTGCATTTTTTCCCCCCCCAATTACATTGACAGCCCCTTGTTTGCTTAAAAAGCAGATCAAAAGTAGTTTCAGACTGAGATCTAATATCTAATAACGAAATGCATTTTTTGCTTTTTCATACCTGTCTCTGAAGTGATAACTTTCCATGCATGGTTTGAATTAGTATTATCAGAAGTGTTCATGATTTATAAATTTGTGATTTTTGATTACATGTTACCTCATGCTGAATTTTCCACTATAAAATAACTATATACCCGTGAAAACGTCTTGATTTTTATTTACTATTCTGATTACAAAATTGATAATCATCTGATAATAATTTACAGTGTTAATTTTAGAAATCCACTCTTCGTGAAAATAAACCATTTCATGTGAAATTTTTTTTCCACAATTTAGTGTTAATTTTTTGCCTGTCCTTGAAAGTTTGAAGATTTTTTATACATTTTGGTTATTTTTAGATATTTGAAAATTGAACTATTTTATGAATGAATAATTGTCCAATTTATATGCGTTCTAATCATTTTTACAATGTTGATTTTGAGTTATTTTTATGTTGAGGAAACGTATGTTGCAGCATTTCGGCAAACCATCAACAGGGTTCTCCCAGAAATTTCATTTTCAACTTCCCTGACTTTTCCCTGAGATTTCCAGGTTTTTAACCAAATTTCCATAACCAAATGGACATATGCCAATGTTGTCCACAATTTTGTAAAATCGACTTAGGACAATATTGCAAATCACAGTTGAAAATTTGTGCTGGAAAAGGTTGGAAATCTTTCAAATTTGTGCTCTGACAATTTTGTTTTCAGAAACTGTTGAAATTTTTTCTAATTAGTCGTCCGAAACTGTTAATATATTTTCAAATTTGTACTGCGGAAATTTTAAAATGCTTGCAAATGGGCCCAGAGCTTACCACCCAGAAGCATTACATGTAATTTTGGATTGTGACGAAATTAATACCTTGAATTTCCCTGACTTTTCCAACTTCCCTGACTTTACCAGGTTTTCCAGGTTCTTTTTCAGGTTGTTTGAAAATCAAAAGTAATAATGGACATTAATGATTAATCAAATGATATAGAATGAGGCTGTTTAATTATGTAATTCTTAAAGAATAATAAATGACAAAACATGATAATTATTTAAAAAAAAACATGATAAATACGTTTCTAAAGTTTATTTGTTTGGTTAAAATTTTAAAAAGTGTCAATTTGAAAAAAAAATCAAATAGACATTAATCAAAAGATATAGAATGAGGCCGTTTAATTATGTAATTCTTAAAGAATAATAAATGACAAAACATGATAATTATTTAAAAAAAAACCATGATAAATACGTTTCTAAAGTTTTATTTGTTTGTTAAAATTTTAAAAAAGTGTCAATTTGAAAAAAAAATAAAATAGGGGTATTCAGACAGAAGCTTAATTCGCAAAATCCCTATTGAGGCCTGTTGATTTCATGACTGCCAAAATACTCTGCGAAACTTTTGTCTGAGTACCATGAGTACTTTTTAAGTTACAACATTCCAAATTCCATGTCGGCTGTCGGCTTATCTCAGATCTGATCTCGGCTTACGTAATAATCTCATTATTGCATAATATTTGTTAGCGGCTTACATTGTGTTGCGTGTCGGCTGTCGGCTTACATAAAGTTGGATCATCAGGTGGCTCCCTCTGTTCGCTTTTGTTCGATTCAGTTGTGTAACTTGGGTTTGAAACGAAGTGCGCCGCGGTATTCTGTCCGAAATTTAAAGATTATTTGTTGTTTTTTCGCCGCTGAATATGAGCGATCCAAGAATAAAGACGATAAAGATCAAGTCTGGGATTGTGAGGAGGTAAGAAGCGGCTTGTTCAATTATTTACTTACGAAATTCGTTTCAGGTGTGGGAACACTGTTCGCGCCTCCACCTACGAAGATTTGCCCTTATTTGGAATGTTCTTCAGACGCTAGGTTCTGACTAAGTTTGACCAGTTTGACCTCTGTCCAAAGATGTCCAACTCATGAGCCCTCATGCTACTATTGTAGATGAAATTAGCACTATCATCAAAGTACACAGTTGAAACATATATTAGTCACCCATTCTTCAGAACCCAGAATGAGTCATATGGTACGTTGTTTGGGAAGTTCTGGTAGGGCTAAAGTTCTCTACGGGCTGTCCAGAAATTTCTAAAATGTTCATAAACTTGTTAAAAGGTAGGTGAAAAGTTAGCACTAAATGGCAGCAGTTTATTAAGTCATAATTGTATTTTTTTCTTAACTTAAATTTTCACATACTTTTTGTTTTCCAAACAGGGTGGCCACAGGTCAGGGAGGTCAGGAAAAAGTCAGGGGTGGAAAAGTGGTCAGGGAAGTCATGGAAATGTCAGGCAAATTTTCCCAAATAAAAGCAAAATGCTATCCCTGTACTCAGTTTGCTAGCAGCTCCATCCCCAATCCTTTTCAATCCACCCTCGAATTTCCCAGCTAGACTTGTAACAAAATCTAGCGTTTTGCCAAGCTTCTCATATTGCAATTGTTATTTTATTTTTCATTATGACAAAAAATAATATAGGAATTAACGTGTAAGTTTTGGTCAGGGAATTTTGGATTTGAGTCAGGGAAATTGAAAGTGAAAATTTTGTTGCCACCCTGTCAAACCAATTTTGAAATGGAAATCCTATAAAGATTCTTCAAAGGCTATCCAAGATAATGTATAATATAACAATTTTGACCACACCTTGCACAACTGATCACAAATAGAAATACATGCAGTTCAACGAATTGTGATCATTTTGACCTGTGACCAGTAGTGATCAGTAATAGTGCTTGGCAAGCCTGATCTTGTATCATGTTATGGACTTATGGTCACATATTGATGGTCATTTTTAGGTCATCTAATCGCAGGTTGATAAAACTGGAGAATATGACGGATAAACAAATGACATTCAACAAATTGATAAAGTAACTCTTTATATAAATACTATACTTACGGGCAAACATCTAATCCCGTCAATGTTTGCTAACTTTGCTTTGTTTATCTTTTTTGACTTGGCTCAGACAATTTTCTTATTCCAAGGTTTAGGCCTATATTGTAAAATATATACTTTGTACGTGTCAACAGGATGTTTTTATCTAATGCTTGAAATGGAACGCTACATTAATTCGTGTCATATTTAGCATTACATTTAATTGAATCTAGGTTTTAATGATAAACTGGCAATTAATCATGTTGAAATAGTCAAAGTCGAGAAAATCCTGACTAATATCCTTCCGATGGGAATCTCTTTGGCAATTTCATGCTCTTGAGAATTTAGATTGTTAAAATTGACAAACTTCAGACTGTAGAAGTTTCGTTAAGTTTGCAATGAATAGTAAATAATTCTCTTACATGTACTTTTTCTTCTTACTTTTTTTCACCTAATTTTTTGTTCTCGTCTTTAGGTTAACTAAGGAGATAGGGAGCTATGGCAGAGAAGCTGATAAACAAAGAGAAAAAATTGAAAAAATGAGAAGTGTAGATAACATGGATTATAACCTAAAGAATCAGGTCTGTTTTCATGATTTTTGTTGTTGTCACGTGTTTGGGATCAACCAAAATATGGTTGTCACGCTTAATACTTGAAGGGATTTTTGAGAACCTTTGATTCTGCTCACTCTACATTTCAAATAAAATTATCTTTAAACTCATTTATTTCAAGACAGGTCTGTTTACCTTCTTTGTTCTCTGATATCATTCTAATTCAAATTGCATCCTTGTGGATTCTATAGATTAGATTGTTTAGCAGGAACGCAAGTTTTACATATTTATGAAAACATTAGTTTTAAGACTTAACATCCATAATTCATATATGACATTAAGTTCAGATTTTGGACGTTCTAAATGCTATTTATAGTATTTTTAAATTTATTGTCCACAAATGTCAATTTCCTGTAAATTCATTCGTAAAAGTGGTTGAGACGGTTTGTACTGTAAGTTTTATGTTGGTAAGCTACGAGCTCGTAGATTCAATAAGAAATTTTGACTACGATTTTGCATTTGTACCAGAACTTGCCCAATTATGCAAAGAGACTGTAGGGGGCGCAGCTGCTTATTTTGTGATCACTCAGGATGCGACAGGTGCAGGTCAGGGTATGCAAAGTAGCTGCCTTTTCAACTCGTGTGAATGTATTTATATAAACTCATTGTATGTTTTATTCGAAATAAACATATGTTTATTGGTATACACAGAGTTCCCCCACCTGGAAAACCTGAAAAAGTCAGGAAACTTGAAAATGCCAAGAAAAGTTGGGGAATTTAATATTTCGATCTTTTCACAATCAAAAATGAATACATGTACTTATACGTGGTTCGATTTGACTACGTTTGGCACAATTTCCGAGGACAAATTTGCAAAATGTTCAGCATTGTCCGAGGACTTATGAGTATTTACAAAGTTTTTAACGTATTCCGATTACAAATTTGCAAAATTTTCAATAGTTTCCGAGTACAAATTTGCAAAACTTCCAACGGTTTTCAAGGACAAATTTGCAAGATTTCCAACCTTGTCCAGCACAATTTTTTTAACATTTTTGAGGACAACCTATTCCGAGGATAAATTTGCCAAATTTTCAACTGAAAAGATTGAAAAAATCCGAAAACACATTTGCAAAACTGTCTTTTCAAGAGTACAAGAGTAGGCCTACAGAATTAGTCAAATTTGAAGATTTTCACATGATAATTTTGTCAAAGTTTTCTTTTAAATTTTGAAAAATGTTCAAATATTGTCATTAGTAATTTTTTGAAAATATCGAAAATTGTGGATAACATTTTCATGTGTCAATTTTGACATTGCCATTGGTCAGGGAAATTTGTTCAAAAAGCTGGATACGTCTAGGGACGTTGAAAATGAAATTTCTGGGAGAACCCTGTTATACAGTATATTCCAATTAAAAGTTATAAAAGCAGCATGAATAAACTTACGAAAGATGCAATGGTCAACCATGCAAATCTACCAGCAACTTAATCAGGGCTCATCGTTCAAGATTCCTATCTTATAATTTCTGAACCAAAAGTCATTTTCAGACAAATTAAAATCATGATAAAAAGTGCAACTGTACCCGCCATACGTGAACTACTGTAAACTTTTTTTTTCAAACGCATTTCCATTTCTGCAAGATTCTGCAGCAATGTCAAGCAGTTGGAGCAGTTTTTCCAACGTAAAACGTCCAGGAGCGTGATTTATCTCCAGTACTCATTTAAGCATTTTCATAAACGTTGAACTCTTTACGGTGACCAAGCAAAGCCGCATCCCGAATGCTGAAATATTTTTATTTCCATACATTTTTAAAACACAATGGGGACTGGCTTTCATAGGCAGCGCTTCCGCGAACGCTGGATTTTATTAGTTTTTTTTCGCATTTTCTCCAAATGTATTTCATCCTTGCCTCATCATTATTTGAAACGACTGAGGAAGAAATGCGTAGTTGCGTGTCTCATTGTTTCTTATATTGCACAAACTGGAATAGACACCTCTCAATCAATTTCCTCTTTTAGGGTTTGCGTCGCCCAGCAACCAGAACCAAGAAATAAACCTGAACTACTTTTATAAATCGTTTATTATATGATTTATAAAAGCCGTCTGGTTATTTGATTTCTCTTACGGTTTTCTTAGGCCTGTGTCTTCATGCCATGCTGCTCAAAATTGAGTAGGAGCTCTCTGTACGTGTGGGTATTTTCTGTTATTGAATTTGATATTAATTCAATTTGAAATTGAGTCTGCTATTTTTCATCGTAGGCAGCTAATCTCGAGGAATGTGTACCGTTGAAGTTGCATTTCAATAAATTGCCCGTCTGCTCGTAAACGAATTTTTCATTAAGTGAATTTTGTTTGCATAAAACGAGTTTTCGTTACTTTCACCATGCGTCTGAATTTTTTTCTACGACGAAATTGTTTTGATGAAGGAAACTTTGGAATGTGCTGCGGTATATGTTTGACAGGGTACCCCCAGACCTGGAACACTTGGAAAAGTCAGGGAAGAATGACTTGTTTGAAAAGATGTCAGGGAAATTCAACGTGGTCATGTTGTCCCGATCCAAAATGTATGCTTCTGTGGTTAGCTCAGGGCCCATTTGCAAACTTTTTTAAATTTTTTCAGGACAAATTTGCAAAATTATCCACGTTTTCCGAGGATAAATTTGCAAAAAAAATTCCACGTTTTCCGAGTACAAATTTGCAACATTTTAAATGTTTTCAGAGTACAAATTTGCAAGATTTTCCACGTTTTCCGAGGACTAATCTGCAAGATTTTCCACGTTTTCAGAATACAAAATTGTCAAATTTCCAAAATTTGTTCATGCTATTTTTTTAAGCATATTTAAATTTATCTATGTGAAGTGAGAAAAAATTTCAAAATTGTCATTAGCAAAATTTTGCAAAATATTGTCCGTTGTCAATTTTGCAAAATCGTGGATAATGTCAATTTTTGACGTTGTCATAATTGGTCAGGGAAGTTTTTTTAAAACCTGGAAAAGTCAGGGAAGTTGAAAATGGAAATTCTGGGGGAACCCTGTTTGATCCATTCTAGAAAACTTCGTACTTGATTAACGCGGATTGATTGGTCGCATTTTTATTTTAATGTGATTTTAAGGCCCTATTGACTGTGAAAATCTGGCTATCTTCAATAATGCAGTTCTGACTGAAATTTGAAATCTACAAAAATGTGGGAAAATTACGACTTTTTATTGGCTAAAAATGTGAAATTTCAGATTTTAAATTTGAAATTATGTCGAGATTACAGGTGGTTGCCAAACCGCTGATGCATAAAGATGGCGGATCTGAATCTAAATCCGGGGCAGACCCCGCTTCATTATTCGCACTGTTGCACGTAATTTATTATAGATGGCGCTGGGAGGCTGACAATGGAGTTTTCTTCAGTTCTTGGTCGCGCCATCTATTGTCGAAGTACCCTCTTGGATTCGCAACTATTAGCCATATCCAAGCCATAACAATCCAATCCAATCCATAACAGCGCATCTTTTTTGCTACAATTAAAGGAATAATTAAGATTTTTCTCTTTTCCAAGAAATGAGAAAATTCGAGTGCCGTGGATTACCAAAATCAGGCGTGAAGTGGTTTTTGGATAAATTCGCACTTAAGTGTCATGATTTTTTAATTTTTGCCTATTTAGAGTATTTATTGGGACATTTTTTCACACCCAAAAGTGTGGTAAATTTTGTCACATGATGGCGCAGCATGTCATTCGTGCATGCGCTGTGAGAACTGAAGAAACTCCCAAGTGCGGGCCTTTTTTATCGTGATGGTCTGCTCAAGTTGTTTCTTTAAAAACGTTTGGCGTCCATAAAAATGTCAACATAGTTTTTGGATTTTTTTTGGAAAATTACTCATTTTAAGGAATTTTTAAAGTAATACTGTACTTGTACTTTGAACGTACACCGATTTTGTGTGACGTGGTGTAAGCTATAAGGTAGACACCAGGATAGGGCCGTAAAAACTACGTTTACGTTGCGGCTTATTTGGCCCCGCGAGAAGCCGATGAAAACCAATCTTCGCATTAGTGCAACTTCGTTATAAGCGTGTTTGCTGTAACCGACTTGGACGTTAATTGCAGTGGCGAGGGATTCGAAGCACGCTTCATTTCACCCCTTCTTTTCAGGAGCAGCAGCAGCATAAATCTCCCAGACTTAGTGCCTAACTTCCGTTTAATATTGCTTTTTTTTTGTTTCATTTTCATTACTTTTCAGCTCGCAGTCGTTCCGATGTTGTCCGGGTAACAATCGCAGGAGGGATTGATGGAGAGACGATGAAGCATCCAGAAACTTTGCATTTCCACCAACTCGCTCTCCAATATCTCCAGAACCGTGGTTCTTTTTATTTTTCCCCATATTTTTTTTTTCTCTCATAATATCTTCGGCTTTCCTTCCAGATTGCGGTGATGCCTAACTTCTTTAACATTCTCGCCCAATCTCTTTAAAACAGATGGATTTTCTCTCCGTGCCTCCTCCTCGGCGCTGGTGACAAAACGGAGCTCTGGATATATTTGGCGCCGTAATTGGCCGCCTTCCAATGGGAGACTCTCTCGTTTTTGTCTCTCGGGTCCATAAAACTCTCGCTCTCGTAATTTGCATAGGCCTAGGAACCGCATTCGAAGCGATGAGCCAACTCGAAATAAAACGTTTTCCCATTTTCTCTCTTTTCTTCATTTCAGGGCTTTTACCGCGTACCGCTCGCTGCGCCGTCCTCGCTTTCATATCCTCTTCGCAAGACGTCCGCCAGAAAAATACTGGCAATATTAGTCGCGCCAGCACGGATTCATCCCTAACCATTTTGCTATTTGCATCTTTCAGAAGTCTGCCTAATGCCTCGGCGCTGTTGTTCGCTTCGGCGAATGATTAAGCTTAGCTCCGCGCCACCCGACACCCCCGAGGCCCCTCGCCACGTTCCGAAGAACTAGGCTGAGATGCTGATGCCGATGCCGAGCATCTCAAGATTTCAGTTTTACCACCAGGCAGTTGTAAACCACGAGATTTAAGAGCTTTCTAGGATCCGGGGGATGCGCCGGGGCATTTTGGACTGCAGTACGGAGATTTCTGTTGGCTTTTTAGGCATGTTACGACCACGTTCTTAGCTGGATTCCAATTTTAATTTATATTTTCAGAAGGAAGCATCGTGTTTGATGCACCGAAGCGGGCAATTTGTAGAACTAGCAATGTGGGAGAATTCTAGTTTTAAAAGTATGGCGATGCATGTGGGGAAATTCGTAGATTTTATAAGTACGTGACGTGAAATTGGTTTTTAAAACCTGGGATTCAGTAAAATTTCACTTTTTAAGACTACCGCGATTATTTTTTTAGAATTGTGTCATGCTTTTTTTCATGATGCGGTACAAAGTGCAGTCCTGGAAACTTCAATGATGCGTTTCTAACAGCAGTTTTGAGAAATTCATTGATGCGCTAAAACCTGGATATTTGAAATCTACGAAAAATGTGATATTACGGCTTTTGGAGCCAATGTAATGTGGGGAAATTGCTGTTTTTTTAAAATTTCAAGAATGCAATGATTGTATTTATTAAGTCTTATAAAACTTTCATTGCAACTGCATTGATTTGATCTGCAAAAATGCGATGCAACTTGTTATTCAAAACTACAGTAATGTAGCTAAATTTTCAAACTAAAAACAATTATGAGAAATTGCGGCTTATTGACTGCATTTTAATTGAACAAGTACTGCTGTTCTGAGGTAAATTGCTGCATGCGAATCACATTCTCATAATTATTTTTCTTATTGATAAAAGCAGTATTTTCACGAAATTATAGTAGAAGGTTTTCTGTTTGGCTATGGTTTTATAGAACTGCACTTAACTCTTTTTGATAAGCGTTCAACCGAAAACGTTAACGACGAATTGTCAAGTTTCTCAAACAGCATTAGGACCATTTTACATCGTCATATCGCTTTTGACAATTCCGCGAGCATTTCATTTGGCACGTCTCTGATGAATCCGAAGGCTCAGTCGCTCGCCGATGAGCAACGACTCCCAATCCAGGGGATTTTCACGTTCACTTTCGCGAAATTGGTATGTAACTCGTCTCTCGCACGGCCTATCCATCATATCGTCTTAGGGCCTGGAGAAAGCTGGGCAAAACTAAGCCGTAGCCGGCATTAAAATGCCGAGGTGGCAAAGGGGGGAGGATTTTTTAGGAAATTGAAAGAAGTAAAAAGAAAAATTCTCCAATGGGCGTAATAAATGGGACCGATTCCAGTCCTCCTCCTCCTCCTCCTCTCCTCGGCAAGCAGAAAACTGCGAAAATGCGAAAACGACAAGCGGGCGAAATAAATGACGCCCATTAAGGCGCAGACATGGCATCCGAAAGCTGCCAAATCCAACTCATTATTATCGAGCAAGATGGAAGAAATGGAAAATGTTAATGCCAACTGCTGACACAACTCTTAACTCGATATGCGACGGAAAGTTTTTCCCCGGATTTTTCGTGTTCGCCGAAAAAGACGTCATTTTTCATTAGGCAAAAATATGGACCAAATTGAATTCCGCGAAACGCCATTTGCCGGGATTTAAAATCAATTCTGGCGTCGCGGTCGTCGCCAAAAGCGTCAGGATTTCCATCTCTGCTCGCTTTTGCCCAGAATTTAATCATAGGATGCATCTTTTTAGCGACAAGCAGCTTCTATATTAAGGCAGACGTTGATTTCCGTATGCTCGTAGCACGGTAATGCTGTATGCTGCTACGGGCCCTTGTCAAAAATGCATGGATGAGTTTATCAGGAGCAGTCATGTAGCATGTGCTACATTCCCTTATATGATCTTTCCTCAGCTCATGGACGAATATATCCGCATTTGAACATTGGACCGTATCAGAACAATGGTCCTGTGCAACTTGTCCTAACCTGGCAGCACCGGTAGTTGTTTGTAGAAATTTGCGAACTGCCAATGGGGCCAAGAATTCAATTAATTATTTTAGCATGTTTCTATGGAAGTACCATATTGAACATACGAACATGTTTACTGGAATGTTTTATGTTTGCAAGTTTTGGATCAACTTTCCTGAAATGTTGAGCAATAGGACAGGCCTGGCAGTTGCCCTCAACTTTATTGTAGCAGGCTTAAAAATCGTTAATTTTACATGTACTGTTTCATATTTTATTGAATTAGGAATTATGTGGACGATGGTCAGGGTGTTTTACTTCATTTTTAGTTGTATCTTATATAATACAGAAACCGGGCCAAAAATCTGATTAATTATCTGTGCATATTCCTATGGAAACATATTCGCATTCAACATAAAACAAGTTTTCTGAAATGCCTTATGTTCGCATTTTGTAAGTTTTGGGGGCTGACTGTAAGTGAAATGCTGAGCAATGAGATAGCTGCCCTCAGCTTTTTGCAGCAGGCTTAAAAATGGCTGATTTTCCAATTTTTTGTTATGCTAGATATTTTACGAAATCGTCGTTTGAACCAGTTTTCTAATCGCTCTAAATGAAAAGGAATTTATTCTATTTTCAGGAAGAAGTTTTTCAAGAATCCCTGATGATGATTCCAGACTGCAGGAAGCGTTTGGCTATTGCTAACACGGACCTGAAAGGAATTCTGGTAAGTTTGGTTTGGAAGTGTTCGCTTGCAAGTCGTGTTGTCGTATTTGATATTTCATAATAGCTAGTGGGAAACATAGTATTTGTAAAAATGTTCGGGAAATTTTTCTAATTTTGAACAATGGCTGTTGGTAAAGAAAATAAGCTATCTGTTTGTCCATCATTTTGAAGCCATTGCTGAATCCATCCTTGATTTTTCTGATTTATTAGTTGAATCAGAAAAATTTTGAGAAATTTCAAAATCTTCAAACTTTGGAGTTTGAAAATATGACACCTTGCATTAAAATTAATTTCATATTTACTTTAATGCATATCTTTCAGGAAACTGAGAAAGACCTTGCTGAATCTGAGGAATATCAGTTGGCTCAGACCTTAGTGAGTGAAGCCGAAGTCGTGTTGGCGAGCCCCAATTAGTCAATGATGCAAAAAAGAAACGCCTGCATTCCATTATGAAAAGTTTGAGGTGTGTATTATGTAAATTTTTGGAAAATCGGGCCTGTCGGATGGATGAGTTAACGAAGATTTTATGCAATAGAATGCATTCTTTGATATGGGGTTTTATGCTAATGAAAAGGTCATAATACGATCATAATTGCCTGATTGGTCAAATAAGTGCCAAGTATGGGAAGATTGCAGATTGAAATCAATAACAGGCTACTCAACTATTGGTAGTATTTTTCTTCTAGCAGCGAATAGAGTATCCTATGCCTTCTAGCTTTCGCTCTATACATTACAAAAATAATTGATAATATTTAAAATTAAATTGTTCATATAACACCGGTATATACGAAACCAAAGTGCTAATTTTGAATTTCGTCATCAGTTTCTTGCCGCTGTGAAATATTATAAGAATAATTATAAGAAATCCTAAAAAATTTTTATAAAAAAAGTATTTTGGTTAAAAATAACGTATTGTTAATTTTGTGTCCTGACTTAATAGTATTTTCTGGCTTTTGTTTTCGTTTTTCCAAAATAATTAAGCTTAGGTCTATTTCTAAATTATGTCAAACGAATGTACTTACATGCGTGTTATTTTTAACCAAACTTACCTTTAATGTTTTTGTAAACTTAGCGACCTATTCGCAATTACATTGTTTCAAAAATAATTTGCACTTTCATTTGCCAATCTGAGAATCCATTAACGTTTTATTATGAAAGGGGTAAATAAAAATATAGTGACACTTTCACCTGTTTTTGATAATTAAATTCCATTTGAGATTTGTATCAAAATTGTAATGATTACATACATAATTGATGCAGTTGGTGAAAGTTCCTGACTGATAAATTCATACAATTTTACTTGTTTTTAATTATCCCACACATAATGAGATTTTTAAAGCTTTTGCTAAAATATGAAACTTGCTATTTAGAGCTAACCATTGTTTCGATTGTGAAAAGACAATTTGTTACTAATGTTGCCAAATTATATATTAATCTGAGAAAATAAAAGGAAGTTGAATCGTCTTTACCTTGTTATGAATCAGTTTTACCATCAAAGAAATTGGATTGACAATGTTGAACTATCATGTTCAAATAATTGCATGATAATCTCTGAGCATTTTTTAAACAGTTGTGCAAGTTTTACTTTGGAACGACTGTAATATGTTTTCATATAAAGGTATTTTTTTCAAATCGATTGAAATATTGAAAAAAACAACGATGAACATATTAACAGATATGATGCAATTTTTCCAAAAAAAAATGATACCGTAATTCCAGAAAATACACATACAATAAGATACAAATTTAACAAAATGAGGACGTATGTTGTGTCGAAACGTAGTGTTTTGGAAATAAAACAAAAGTATTTATGAAAAAAAATATAGGCCTACTATAGTAAATTTTCAAAATAAAACAGCTAATCGGAAGCATTTTTCATTCCTTTTACAAAAGTCAGAAATTTTTCTTTTTATGGACATTGCTGATACTCATTGATCTGTCAGCTGAAGCGTAACTGCGTAAGGTGTCCAATTGTTAATTTTTTTACTCATTGAAATAGTTTCGGTACATTTCTCTGATTCTTTAGTCGCTCATTCTCAGTTTTCAAGTATTTTAGCCGCAGGACGAAGTGTGCCGAAGCATCGAGGTATAGGCATTCCGATCCAAGTTTCAATGAGAAAATGGCTTAACTCACCGAAGAACGGAGGGGAAATATCGAGTTTGCGATCCCAAAATGCCGCTATTCCCGTATTGATTTCTCCAAACGTAGCTCGGAATGATTTGTAAGTTGACCACTTTTCATAGCCTGGCAAAAATGGGGTTTTCAAGTTGTTGTTGTTGCGGCAAAACCGTCATAAATAACTGAAAAGCGTTGATAAATAAATGATTCGGCCATACATATATGATACATAAAATGGACTGCGGGATATCGCCGAGTATCCAGAAAAAAAACAAAAGCTGGAATTTGTGCGGTTAAGTTGCGGAGTCGTTCTCCGTTAATGCAGTTTGTTGGTGGGGGGATCCTGGGCGAAAATAAATTGGGTTTTTTCGTTCGCTCGGAGTGCTGCCATTGCTGCCGCTATGGCTATATCAATTTTTTAGGTGTAATTCGTTCGATCTCTCAGCGGACCAAAATTTGTACAAATACAATACAGAAAGCACTCATCCGGTTGGTTGAGAAATGCAGAAATGGCATGCTTGGTCCATGGGAGGTGTCAGGGTGATTTAGGATATTTTCAGCTAGTCGAAATGGTGGCTTTTTCTTAAACACTAAGTTTGAGTTGAGCTAGATTCCAGAAATAACGACTGGAACTACTGTAGCAGCCCAACCAAGTTTTGAAGTTTTTCTTGTTGGCCAAAGATTTCGTTTTAGTCGATTTTTGATAACAGGTAATTTTGTTATAACCGATTCTAAAGGAATATGCGTGGTGCAGTTGTGCATTGTCAAAAGGTGAAATTATTTCACATTTCTTTTATTCCTTGTCGGGTAATGGTATCCCCAATACTGGTTGAAACATGGGTTAAAACTTGTTATGACAAAGTTCTCATCAGTAATAGAGTTAGGCTTATGTTGCAAACTTAATTGCAATAACACGCAGTTACAACGAAAATTTACGAAATCTTTGGTATAAGACGAAATATGGGAAAGTTGGTTTTGCTGTTGATTACTTATTTAAATAGTCCATCAATGCAATAATTGAAACTTTAAAATTAGGCAATTCGATTAAGCCAACCTGATTTTTATAACGTACTTTGTCAAATTTCTGTATTTTTAATTGTAATTGCTAACATGGTGGGAAGACCATCTTACTCAATTATGACAATGTTTATGCAAGAAATTAGCCATGAATTAAACAATAAACTAAAAAGAATTCTGAAAATTATTGTCATTGTTATGGGATTTACTCCATCATCTCGAATCCTGCTAGCTCTAAAACAAATGGAGTAAATTCCACCAAATTTGTTCATTTCGTTTTTCAAACTGCTGATATTTCAAATGACCTCTTAAATTCCAGTGATGTTCCATTCCAATGATTCCATCTCCATTCATCGGTAATGAATTTTCTTCATTGTTTTCATTTAGGCATGCATTGCTGGACCCTTGACCATCCTCTGGAGCATCCCTAGAGACTACAGAGTTGGTCAAGTAAGCTTTTCTCGGGTCAGTCTTGTCCAGTTAGCAAATAGCCGGTAAACTGCGAATTTCATTGTCCGGCCAATTTTTTCTTGTGGTCATTACTGCCCACTGGCCGTCGCTGATTTTCAATTTTGCTTTAATGCGTGATGAAAGCAGAGGAAATCATCGACTGGTAATCCCTAACCTCGCAAAAACAGCTCGGAAATTTAGTAATAGGTGGTGTTACTCGAGTCGGGGATTTGGAGCGCCGGTCAAGACTGACCATCGAGCCTTTAGTGGATTTTATTACGTCCATTTGGTCCTAAATTGGGTCGTTGCGAAGAACAACGCCAAGGTCTCCTCCCTAATCATCTTATTGGCTCTAATGCGAATGAAAAACGAAATGAAAGTCAGACAACTGAGATTATCATTACGTCGCCATCATCCGCCATTGACAAATTGCGAATTAAGATGGACCGGAAATGAGCTTCTGCCATCTTTTTTTTGTTGGCGCTGCCTAAATTCGTGGCTTTTTGACTAGAAATTAATCGTTTTTATAGTTGTCATGCTGGAAATGTATTTTGCCAGCTCATGAAAGTCCTCCATTTTGAAATTGTTGAAGTAGAATTTTAAAAAAAACAAACACGTTTCTGAAAATCGTGTAATTTGCTCAATTTTTGTGTAATTTTGGCAAAGGACGATGAAATGAAAACACAGTGATTAAGAAAAGGAAATAAGAATTGACTCATTTGACTGACCACTAACTAATCGACATCATTGGCCAAAAGTTTCATAATTTGTAAGATATAATGAATAAGACTATAATAAAATTTTATTCCAAAGAAATATGATGAAAATTCAAATTATTTTTTGAAAAATGAAGCAAACAAAGAAATGAAATTTGTTCAAACTATGCAATTAAAAAAAAGGAATGAGATTTTCGATTAAAATCCCATCTAACATTTCAGAATGTTATATGTAATATATAATATTATATTTCCAAAAGTACACATAGAAAACTATAGTTAAAATAAAATATTGAACTTGAAATTGTAACGACCTTTGATTTGCATTTTTCCTCCCAAATAAATATAACCCTTATGTAAAAAGTTTCCACAAATAATTAAACTTTGAAATTTTGAAGAAAAAAAATGAATCAGTTGTTCGGGAAATGTAAGACTTTCCTAAACCGGTAGGATTTTTCCAAAAATAAAATAATACCACGTTCCCAAAATAAACATTTAAAAATAGTATGGAAAGTAATGTTTACATAAATGTTCATTTTATTTTCCTTAAATAAAAATGATATCCTTTCTGAGGAAAATTATTTTTTTTTCCACAAGCTTTTTAATTTTTTTTTTTTTCAAAAAAAGATTAGAAAAATCTTACCATTTTTGGAATGTTGGATAAGTTTTTTTTTATTTTTTTTCCAAAATGCTACTTTTTTTTAAAAAAATTTAATAGTTTGAATAAATGTTTTTTTCTTAATTTAAAGAAAATTTAAAGAAAATTAAGAAAAAAACATTTATTCAAACTATTAATTTTTTTTAAAAAAAAAGTAGCATTTTGGAAAAAAAATAAATAAAAAACTTATCCAACATTCCAAAAATGGTAAATTTTTCCAAAAAAAAACCATCTCATATTTTTAATTATATAAATCCTGTCTTCAATGTCATTATATTATATTCATTTTATATTTACTTTATTATATTTGGTCGGACTAAATATTGCCAACACAAATGACCATCCTTTCAAGTGCAATTCCCATCGAATTGATCCAGTATTCATTGTTTGGTCTTTTGGTACTGAATGCAGTACTGGCTGGCTCTGGCTAGGCCTTTTTGTATGGGCCATGCATGGTTTTATCGCCATTGTTAGGGCTCTATTTCGACTTAGGGGTCATTTTCCCCTCCCCCAGCCAACCTCGATTCGGCAATTTGTGTCTATGAAATTCAATTTTTCTCCGTAACAAGGTAACAAGGGGACCTTTGGCGCACTTGAGTTATTGCCATTTGGATATTGCGTTCGGAGGCGGATGTTATCTCACTCGTGACCGGAAGTCAAGGCGGCCCCCCGCCGAGCGCTTTTATTAAAATCCGGCCGACGGATTTCGGACTCAGCTGGACTGGAGATCATCGGCGATTTTATTAAAAGCCATAAATTCCCATTTGGTAACCAGGATCAAAAGGAAGAAGAGAACCATAGGGAGCGCTTTGCTCATCCATTAGGACGAATTCCGCTCGTGGAGACCAATAAGTTCATTAGCTGTTCGGACACTGAATTGCTGGACCAAGCGAGCGATTGCTTGCTGGACACTCCGAATAGACCCTTAGCTAGAGCATGTAGGCTCTCTACCCTTAGCGAAATCCCAGCGCCATCTAGGGTGAGTTATGCTCGACGTTGGGAAGGGGACAAAAGGACGATCGGAGATGTACCTTTGCCTTGTTTTGGCTGAATGGGCCCTAAAAGATAAATGAGACTACTTTGGAACCTTATTTAGAAGAACTCGCTTTATACGAATTTCTGATAATATGAACTCGGTAAAATCCAGTTCCTGGCTATGGGGTACTAGCTGGAAAACCCGGCTTTGCCCGGGGAATCATGAATTTGCAATAAAAATTACACACAAATAAATTAAATAAAGTAAACAATTCGGAAAACGTGGAAAATTTTGCAAATTTGTACTCGGAAAACGTGGAAAATTTTGCAAATTTATACTTGGAAAACCTAAAGAATTTTGAAAATTTGTATTTGGAAAACGTGGAAAATTTTGCAAATTTGTACTCAGAAAATGGACCATGAGCAAAACATGTAGGTTAGCTCATTTTGGTTCGCCATGACTGCGTTGAATTTCTCTTGACTTTTTCAAAATAAGGCATTCTTTCCTGACTTTTCCAGACAATTTAAAGTTCCCTGACTTTTCCAGGTCTGGAGGAACCCTGTAATTTTGTCCCGTGTAGGTATTTACAAAATCGTGTATAACATTAGCATATGTCAATTTTGTTGTTGTTCAAGGAAATTTGTTTGAAAATCTGGAAAAGTCATGAAAATTAAATATGAGTTCCTGTCCTACATATATGGACAAATAATTTTAATTACTTCCTATAAGACGAATTCCGAATTGGGATAATGCAAATTCTCGGCTAAAACGAATGAAGTTTAGTTCCCAAACATTCGCATTATGTTAATGTACGTTGAAACAAACTTTAAACAGTATGGAAAAATAATGCTACGTTATATCGGGGAATTCCTTGATAAAAGTTGCTGGACCTTCCCATTCATATGTGAATCTACATGTATATGGGTAGTTTTATCAAAATTTCGATGAAACCTTAGTTCTTATTGTTGAAGTCATGTTTTGTCTGGGTTCTGATAATACGATCTATGGGTTAAAAGAACACATTTTGACATCCCTTGAGATTCGTCTTAACGAGGTTCGAATGTATGCAGTTGCCAAAATATTCCTCAATAGAATTGCTCATGTTCCTGAATCCTGTGATGTCACCTACACTGTAAGTCATTTTCAGCTGGTTGGAACACCAAAAAGCGTTTGTAACAATATTGGAACACAAAACAATGTTTTTGTGTTATATGTTCTATAACATTGTTTTAATTTCATGTTCCTTCAAACATTGACGTATGGTTTCCTTTTTCATCTGGAATAGTTTTCAGATAATGCATTTTCATAATGCATTCCTTCAAAATGCATTATGGAACACGTTAACTCATTTTTGGAATGCATGGTGCGTTCCAAAATACGTTCAATTGTATTCCAACAGCTTAATTTTGACTTACAAGTGTATATATTGCCAAAAAAAACATGCATTCGTGCATCTCTAGAATGTCATTATGCTGCAAGTATTTCATAGATGGCGCTTGGATTTTTAAATGTGTTAACCATTTCCAGAACATGTAAACAACGCATCTTTAGTCGCCATTTTTGGCTACATTATACCTGATTCTATTACCATTTATTGACTTTAGGGTCGTTTAGTTCACTAATTGGATTTATTGATTGGTGTTGGATAGGGTGATGACAACCGCCGACAGGGGTGCAAATATTTATCTCCTAATTTTGATGTTTGTCCATTGGTTCACGCGCGCTGGGTCCTTTATTCATATGCGTAGTTGCCAAAAACGCTTAAAATTCGAGAGCGGGTGTCACGTGTCTGGTGCGTGTCATTAGCGCCCTCTGGCACGTGGCGCCCATTAAAACGCGTCCCCCTGGCGACCCCGCGGGGTGCCCCGGCACGTGTCCTTTGAACCCGACGACAGGGGTCGCTGCGGGGGAAGAGGAAATGAAATTTGCACCGAAAAGACCCCTTGCGGTGGCGAGGCGAAAGCGAACCCGTAATTGGCATATTTTGCGAGCTTCGTCTTGATTTTCTCACTATTATTGAAAAATAAATCACTTGCTAGAACCTTATTAAAGAGAAGGGCTCTATAGCTAGGATAGAGCAGATCATAGAATGGATTGGAATTTGGATTGGGAAGACATGTTGATTCATACGGAAGTGGAAGCTTGTCCATGTTTGCGGAACATTTATGAACTTCCTGTTACTACTTATCTGACGTTTTATTTAATAATATATGATGTGGATGTAAGCCACGTGACCCGGTTTCTGTTACATCATTTCCGTGTATTTATATACCGGTTCATAAATTATTTAATATGAGGGTTTTTAGAAATATTTTAATGTAATAACAGAGAAATAAATAGAAAAAAAGGTATATAGGATACATGACAAAATAAAAAAAAATTACATCCGTTTTCTTGTAAGCCTTCATAAATATATGAAAATTGAAAACTATAATCTGAATTTGTATACAGTTTTTAATCATATTTATTTTGTGGTGTTCTAATTTCTTATATTTTACTAAACTAACATAATTTGTTAGAGTATTGAATACAGCTTTTTATAGTTTGATATAATTTTTAAAAAACTGCAGAACTGGAAACGGCAGAAACGAGATTTTGGTTTGATTAAACACGTTTTTTCTAGTATTTTGTAAATTTAAACCCTACTATGCTGTATATAGTGTATATACATATACAGTACATGTACACAATACTGAATATCTTAAATTAATTTTTTATTTATTTTTATTCAAGTTTTCCGATACTGTACTTTGAGACTTTATTTTATCTTAAAATTAATAAACATATAGAAATTATTTTCGAATAATTTTCTAGTAATTTTAATAATTACTGAAATGAGTTATTAAAGTGATTATTATTTTCTTTAAACAATGTCTAAATAAACATGAAATGCTTTGTGTATTTGATAATTTTTGCTAAACATTTAGACACACATTCCAACAATATTTTTAATTGTTTGAAATGGATTTTTCCTAGACGTAAACGTTTAGGAAAACGTAAAACTAAACGTTTCCTAAACGCTCTACCCATGGAACTAATGTGTTTTACGTTTATGTTATTATTTAATAATACCTTCGTATATTCCAATTATTAGTTTAGTAATTCACTAGACAGAGATATTATTTTTTACAATTTCATTATTAGGCCTACACATGTAGTTTTATCAGATATAATTATGACATCCTTTAATAAATTTTATGGTACCTACATGTGTATGATGCTTGCTCTATCAAATTTAATAAATTTTTAATCGTTAATCTATCTTTATGTACTATAGGTGTCGCAACACTCTAGCTCATTAATATTGTTATGGCAATCCTGTTCAGCTTGCGTCCGCACTATAGATGGCGCTGTAATCGGGTCCATTCCCACCTGCTGGGAGCTTATGGCATGACTCGAATTTTTTATCTAGTCTTTTTGTACCATGTATCTCACTGTTTTCTAAAACAAATAATATAACAGTAGCCCGAATGCCGCAGCTGAAAATTACAGTATTGACTTTCTTATTAAGTTTTGGGTTATCACCTGCCCACTTTCATTATAATCGAATTGAAGACAGCTGACACACTGCGGATTGAATGCTGGGTCATCCTGAATCAACAATATACTTAACTATAACATTGAGTTGTATGCTCAAATCAATGAACATCACGTGAGTCATGGAGTTTCTCAATTTAATCAAAATATAATTTTGCTGAGAGCAAAATTGCAGGTTTTCTTTCAGAGATTCGAAACAGTTTCAGATTCGAAAAGTTCCGTTTATTGGACTTTTATTTGTATCATTTCGTTTCATTTCTTTTTTAATTTAATTTAAAGATGCCATAATAAAAAGTGAAACTATAAAAATATGAGATAAAATTTTTTTTTTAGGTTTTATTGGGAAATTCATATACTTTTTTCTAAAGACGGGTACACAACGAAGAATCTTAAACTGAAACTTGCTTTCCAAGACTGGAATGCAAATTTCCTAACTTTTCCTAACTGGATTTTCGAGTTGGTATAGTTTCCAACTACATCAACTGAATTTCCAGTTTTGGAAACAATGTTTTGTTAAAGTTGCCTTGGTATGTACCTAATTTTAGATGAGTGGTTGTTATTTTAATTTTCCAGACTTATGATTATGGTCTTAATTAAGGCCCTTAACTTGCAGCGTTAATAACTAATGACGGCATAGGTCTACCTAATGATAAAATATATATTTTTGCTGGAAATTAATGTATTTCCCATCAACTGAAGTAATTCAAGTTTTAGAAGATGCTTTGAATTCCGTTGTAAGTAACCAACAAATTTAACACCAGCAACATTGCGCTAGCGTTTCAGTGGTGCATTTTCGCGAACATTAGGCATGATCAATTTTGGGATTTGAGGCTCATTATTTAAAATATGTTTAATTATTATGAGTACTGAATTTAAGATTTAATTGAAGAATTTAAATTCCAAAAAATGCATTGAACTGTATTTTGATGCAACGGTAACATGGCAATAGGAGCTATCTCAGCATTTGCCTGGAGAAATTGTGGGAATCCATGAAAACCCACAATCGAGGATAGCCGACCCGGGAATCGAACCTGGGTCTACCGAATGCAAGATGAGAATGCTAACCTCTAAGCCACTTTGTATGGTAACATGGCGGCAATATTTTCAAAGTACTCATTATTTTGTGCCCTTTATTCGACTTTACAGACGTCTTATTCTGTAATTTTATATTAATAATTGACTTAATTTATCTAAATATTTAGTAAAACGTTCAATTCGTTTTTCTTTTTAATATGAACTACATGTTTCATGACAGATTATGAAATGTAATGGCGCTTCCAACTCTCGCCTTTTCTCGTTGTCCACGAGTCCAAAGTTCGTCCGTCAACGGAAGACGAGACAAATGTTGTTTTATCTATACTGTGGTTTTATTTTCGGCTTTAATTCGGAATTTTGATCGTGCGGGGTTCGAAATTTGTCGTATTTTTATGGCGAGTGTGGTCAGCGTTAATCAGGTAAGTTTACTGGATTAATTTTGATAAAAATAAGAGAGCATGGATGGACCAAAACGCGTATAATGCATAAAACTTCGAATCAACGAAATGCTCCTAAATATGGACGTTGATGAGATTTGTGTATTTAACTTTTTGTTTTGAAATACAGTACATGTACCTTTGGCATAACTACATATTCCTGAACAGCCCGATATCACTATAAAGAGAAATTTGATGATAAGGAACCTCAGAAAGAATAAAAGAACTGGTAATCTGTAAACCGTGATCCATGTTGAAC
>JAQGAO010001465.1:0-24296 GCA_034697705.1 Ommatoiulus sabulosus
ATGTGTACGAAAGTACCACTAAGATGAAGCCACGCCCTGCGCTTGTAAACGAATCGTAGGCAACATGTCACTCACCTATGTTCTTTGCTTTCACGGGTTAAGATGGGCGTGGCTTCATCTTAGTGTTACTTTCGTCCACAGGGATAACTGCGGTGTTTTTCAGGGCCAAAAGAGTGCACCTACTCATATTTCGTTTACTGTGCCGATAGTCAAGTCTTATCACAGTATCATTTCGTGAACTTCGATCGTGACTCGTGACAAAATGGCTCCTTGTGGTATCGATAGGAAGCTGAGCAAAAACGCCGCGTTAAAGCAGTTTAAAACTCCTCGATTGTACAAAGAAGCAGCCAAGATCCTAGAAAATATTGAGAAAAAGCAAACTGGATTCAAGAATTGCGTTTATGAATCTAAACACACCGTAAGTAAAGCCAACGTTTTAGTGGCGAAGGCCACGTGGTTACTAGCGACCATGGAGACCCATTTATGTTTCGATTTATTTCTCTCGCATT
The DNA here is from genome assembly GCA_034697705.1 of Ommatoiulus sabulosus. NCBI lineage: Eukaryota > Metazoa > Arthropoda > Diplopoda > Julida > Julidae > Ommatoiulus > Ommatoiulus sabulosus. The sequence goes on from JAQGAO010001465.1 coordinate 510, forward strand.
TAATGCTTGTTTGGAACTTTTACAATAGTTCTAAGTGTGATGTGTCGACGTTCTGTTCGTGATTTCTATCACGAGTCCCCCTTAAGCATGTCCTGAAGATCGGCTTGGGTAGGGCGTTGATTAGGCCTACTCGTTTGTTTCAATGAGGGTTCGATAGTAAAAAATTGCCCCGGGCGATTTACCTATCTGCATTTTTAAAAAATACGATGTCTCAAGCATGAAATGGGCATCTTGGAATCGGTTTTGAATATAGTGTTATCAAAGTAGGCCTACACCATGCATGCTTGTAGGCCTACATAAGTAGGCCTATAAACTGATATCTTCATTGTGCGCGTTTGCTTTATTTTCCTGCATTATTAGTGGAATTTCTCCGTTTAGGAAGAACATTTATTGATATGGTTGTGAACAAAGGATGTTGTGATTTTTCCTGCTTTTTTAAAACCTCCATTTTGATAACGCCCATTTTTGGCAAGACAGCAGTACACTCGCCCCATATTCGCCCATGTGAAAAGGCAGACCTCTAGAGATGGCTATAGATTCAATTCAATACAGTGCCAAGTGGTAGGGGATCATCTTGTCTAGCTCGTTAGATCGGACTAGGAGTCGATGAACCCCAGCTACATCAAATAAATTAGATTTTCCCACGTTTATGGCTATCCTTAGGTAATTAGTTCCAATTCTGAATTGCACGTGGAAAGAACAACCAGCATAAAACATCCATTATGAACACGGTGCTCCTTCAATGCCATGGGCACAGTATGCGAAATATAAGTAAGTGCACTCCAATGGACGTTTTGGCTCCGAAAAACACCGCAGCGCCGCCATGTGTACGCAAGTGCCATGGGTTAGAATGATAATTTCTACCGCCACAATAGTTGCATTCCTAGATTTCCACTAAGTGTGTTTTTGTTGCTAGGCAAGGTAAATCTCTCCAGAAGCCCCATACTTAGGTCTTCCGGCCTCACCCGCAGTGTGCCCCATTCCAGGGAATGGAGCATGGCAGTTACGCCGTTTTCCCTACGATATTGTCCAGGGAAAAACCTTGCTGCTCTATGCTGTACCATTTCTACTTCCTGGACAAGACCCATTCTAAAAGAATTCCAAATAGGGCAGTTGTATTCCACAAGAGAACTACCATTATCTTATATCAGTATTCACACCGAGGAGATAAGTTGCATGTGATGACATCAAGAAAACTGCAGTCATGTCATGAAAATGGCCAGATCCTATACATACTGAGGCACATTTGCTTGGCAAGTGTGCAGCACGTGTAGGGGTTATTGTCATGTAAGATCACTTATACAGATAGACCATCTGTATAAGTGATCAGTCAAACAAGTGCTGCTAACATCAACTGAGATTTCTACGTTGCTGGCAACAAAAGGGCACGACAAATTTGAAACTTGTGTTTTCCACTAATAAAATTTCCACCCCGTAACAGAATTTGTCACATTGAAATTATAGTAGGGAGTAAATTGCCGTCTCTAAGTTTTCTCAACAGCTATCAAGGGCTTGTAACAAAGCTACAGAATAGAAACTGTTCTATTATATATTGTACGTGCCCTGGACTGCTCGGAACTGCAATACTATTTCTGGGTCAGTCTGTTGGCTATAGATTTGTGAAAACGTTTCCATTGCCTTATAATAATGTTATTTTTTTAATCTAAAATGCAAAGATTGACGTATATCCAACCAGAATCAATGTAGGTGGGTGGGTGCAGCCGGAGTAAATATATGATCTAGCTGGATGAACGAAGACTAGTTCATTGTTTTTAATCTGTCTTTGTCTTATCAAGTGTAAAATGTGAACTCCTTAAAGACTTTGCACTCATGGTGCCATTGAACGATAAACTAGCACAATACAATGCACTGAGGTTTTCTACTGCAAATTTTATTCGCCCACTCCCATCTTACATTTTGCAAGAAATTTCTGCCAGTTTTTTGTCTTCTTCATTTTATAAAATTTTCCAATCAATTTTCTATTATTATTGAAAATTTCCTACCGTTTTTCAATTTTTTGACTGGCAAACTTTGTTGGCTTAGAGGTAACACTTTATGCTTGGCATTGAAGAAAGGCAGTTTTGAAACCTGATCTCCTTTTCTGACTTTGGTCATGGTTTTTCAAAGTTGTTCTTGAATAATAGTGCCACTATAAACAGGCACAACTTTACTTGGCCCCTTCTCTCCTCATCCGATCGTCACACTTGGTTACTTTCTCTCGCCCACCCTCAACTCCATTTGCCCTTAATGGTTGTAACCAGGGCTGTGTCATGCTATGATACAGAGAGGCGGCACCGTATGGGGGCTTCATAAGCAGCAAGGCAAAGGGGCGGCATTTTCTCATACTGAGAAAATCTACCACTTTCCATCGATGTCCTAAAAGTTCATCTGCTAAATTGTTTGGGATAAATGACTTTGAATTTGTTTAATTGTTTCATATCTTTTGACCGGTTTATTTTGCATTGTTCGTTTGTAGAACAAAGCCCCTCTCTCAGCGTTAGTATGTCAGGTTCTACAGCACCGTTCCGTGCTGGATCACCTTATTACCACTACAGGCCTTGACAAAGAGGAGAATGTAAATCCCTTTCTCCTGAAAGTGGCCATCAATGAGCAGTTGCTCAGGAAAAAAACCCTAACAAGTCTTTGCAAAACGTTTGTGGTTACCCGAAACAAACGCGAAGCTCTGGAAAAAGCATTCGAGGAATATGAAGGGGATTCGAAAAGAAACATTACAAAAGAGTCGTGTAAGTTGAATTCCTTACCTCTACATTCATTTTTGCCATTTTCCATTATTTTCAGGCTTAAGTTTTTTTGGCACTCTGTCGTTGAGAACCTCAGAAATTAACTCATTGGTTGTCCCAGTCGCCACAGCTGCAGAATGCCGCCACGCACCGACCGCACCACCACCGTCCTCTTGACGTTTTTATTTTACACCATTTTAATGATAACTATGCCGATCACCATGTACTTTGCATCGAACAGATTTTTTGCTTACATGTTTGATATGAAGACTTCTGACAGCTACATTTATGCCGCAGGAGTGGCTGTCCTTACCGTTCACATTATTCTGGCCTTGTTTGTGTATAAGGCGTACAACGAGAAAGACGACAGTGCGCCTATCAAAGAAGACTAACTTTTTCTCAGTGAAATTCACCAACGTTTTGTCATGAACTCAGTAAAGTTTTTGTTATGGTGTTGGTGATGCTCAAGGAAAGTGTTGTTTAAATTTTGATGGCAGCTTATGCTGATCTCTGATTACTCTAAATTGCAGTTTTAATTGCAAATTAGCAGAGTCAGCTTTATCACATATGGAATCGTTTTGCGGTTCGAGAGCGCAGCAGCTCTCAAAATTTGATTTTGTTCACATCAAACTTCTGCCAGCTTTTCTGGTCCTTCATACGTTCTCCAGATAACTCAAATTTCATCATTCTGATTATTAAATCTATTAATACAAGCTTTGATGATAGCTTGCCATGCATGTAAATCATGTATAATGATTTGTTCCAAATTTTTAATTGAAATAATATACTTTTTTGCTAAATTTTATGCTAGTTTTTGCTTGGATTTCACCATCTTGAATCATCTTTTGAATTTTTTTTCAAGTTAACTTATGTTATGTCTAAATTTTGACATTGCTATGTGAGCGTTTTATAATGGTCATTGAAATGTCTTATACCTGTCATCAAATTAAACCTAAGTTTGCTGTTTTCTTCACTGTCGATTGTTGAAGGCCATTATCAAAACATCCCACCTGTTGATAAGAAATTGTGGATAGTTAATATTTACCAGAAATTGATTTTGATAATGAAAATAATTCATGAACTGCCTGGTGATTTCTAGTTAGTTACTAATAAGGACTTGTTATTATTTGGTTCTTCAACTTTTTCAATGTTTCTTTGGTATTAATGCATTCCATTTTTCATAATTTTTGTAATGGAAATTGTGCTAGTCTAGATTACACACTTTGCAAAAATGCAAATTAGGACTCTGATGCATTTGTAGATTTAGTCAATTTATGAAACTTGTAAAAAGTGAATTAAAATGCTAAATATGTATCCAAATAGACCTTGCATTATTTAAAATCATGAAAAATAAGTGTTGTGCAAAATAACACCTCAGCTTGCCTACTTATTGCATCTTCACGGTTTTTGCATCTCTTTTCGCCGTGTGGAGATTAAGCGTGGTGTTGCTGCGGTAAGTTTCATTTAACTACCGGTCTTATGCAAGAATGTCGCAAAAGTTTTTGTGCTATTCATGAATAAGGGTGATAATGAATTTTAAGAATTTATGAGTGAAAATACTTGGGTCCTACCATTCGAATCTGAAAAATTCTGTTTATGGAAACAGTGACTTAGCTGCTGAAGATTAGTGCACTGTTACTTTGTAAGTTTAGGACGACTCTACATTCTTGTATTGGATACTGGTCTCATGAATAATTAGAAACAGAGTCCTAATTTGCAGTTTATTCGATCTGGATTTCTAATCTTTTTTTCTTTTTTCTTTGCAGCAACTGCCGTTCCTCGCTATGCCCGGGTGAATGTGTTAAAAACCACTTTGGATGAGGTCGTGTCTATTTTAGAAAATCAGAATTTTGAGAAAGTTCTTTATGATCCGAACCTTCCTTACAAAAAGTACGTTCTTATTAATCACTTGACATGGCGATAATGCTAATTCCTGCACTGGTTTCTTTAAAAAATACCTAGTAATATCAATACATATGAAAAAAAAATATATTATGTAACCTGCACTGGATATTTTCTTCTGAATTTGTCTACAAAACTTGGACGAAATGCCAGGAATTACGTTGGTTTCATTTTTTACATTGCAGGAATAAGCTTGTATAACCTGCTTAACGTGATTTTTGAATCAGCTTAGATGTACAATTTGTTGCCGTTTACAATATCTCTTCTGTGATTTTTCAGTTACATAGAGCTTGTCAAAAATCTCAGAGAAGATCAATTTCTTGAAGATTTGCACGTCGAGAATCTCCTCGTGTTTCATCCCCTTACCAATTTTTCCAAACATGCGTTGCACACTTCTGGCAAATTGCTGTTGCAAGATAAGGTATGTCTGAAAAATTTTCTTCTAGAGGGAATACTTGAGTTAATATCTGTGATTGTTGAGAAAACTAATTATCAATGCTTTCTGTTTTTTTTGCTAGCAAATAACCAATACTAATATTCAATTTGACCAGATTTTTTTATAGAAAAGGATAATAGAATAACTTGTTATTAAGTATTCAATATCATTTTTATAATAATTGATACACCTTGCTACACCGGGCAAGGTGGCTTAGAAGTTAGCATTCTCGTCTTGCATTTGGTAGACCAAGGTTAGATTCCCGGGTCGGCTATCCTCGATTGTGGTTTTTCATGGTTTCCACAATTCCTTTAGGCGAATGCTGAGATAACAATGTAGTTCCTATATTAAATCGGCCATGACCATCTTCCTATCTCATCCCATCCCATCCTCCTCGTTAAAATCCTAAATATGGGAAACAAAACTAAATTGTGATGTTGGGGTCCATCATGACCAGACTGCTTAGTCTGACTTAATTTGTATAATGAACCCCCTGCCAAATGGTACTATGTACTGACTGCATGGTAAAGAATTGAATTGAATACTTGGAATCCAATCTGTTAGATTCGTTCCTGCTCAATGAGCCATGCTTTAGGTTCAAATTAATAATGCATACTTATTACTGGCAAATTGCTAGTGAAAATTTGATAAAGCACAGTATATATGTTCGTATATATTACCCCATTTGTAAAGTAAATAATAGCTAAATAATTGCTGTACGATGCTGGGGAAGAATCTAACCTAAACATGGAGGAGAACGGGAATAGGAATACGGTCATGGGCTATTTAATATAGGAACTATTCCAGTGGTCGCCTGGGGTGATTGTGGGAAACCATGAAAAATCACTATCAAGATAGCCGACACTGTTAATCGATCCCATGTTCACCGAATGTTTACCACTTGCCACCTTTCTTGGTAAAGTTGGGAAATGCTATTTTTTTATCATTAATGTGACCCTTGGCTTCTTTTGCACTTTAGTTCAAATGATTGCAAGCTACCTGCTAAGTTTAGTGTTCGCTTCCCAGTTGTTGAGGTTGGGGAGAATTTTGGGATGTGCAAAATTCTGAGTAGCCACTTTTGGATGAGTTTAAACCGAGATCCCGCTTGATCTCTGCACGTTAAAGATCCTTCTTGAGTGAAAGTCCCGTTTGTAGCTAAAATTTCCAGGCAGGCGATGCTGGCACATCTACTGGCATTGATTTTTATCCATCATGTAGCAGAGATAGGCCAATGTTAAAAATCAAAACCCAGCCAACTTTAGTTCATTCTAAAATTAACTGATTAGCCTATGCTAATAGCATTCGGCAAATTGATTTTATTAATCTGACAGCCAGCTTAGAATCCATTGACCATTAATGTACTTTTAAACTGATCTATCCTGAGCCAAAACTTAAGCCACATTATTTTAAATAGTGCACTCTAAATTGTGGAATTTCACTTTATCTTTTCGAAGTGGAAAACTATATTATAATAACGATATGTTTCTCATAAATCCTTTAGGCAAGCTGTCTTCCTGCTCTCCTCTTGGCCCCACCAAAGGGTTCGTTTGTTTTGGATGCTTGCGCTGCCCCAGGAATGAAAACTACTCATTTAGCAGCGCTTATGGAAAATGATGGGTAAGTAATCGATTAGTAGTGTTTAGTTATGGCGAAATGAAATATTTTGGATTAGTTTGTCAAACTCTGGCTGCGCGTTTCATCACGCTTCACAATTCTAAGATAAATTGAATTTTCAGCTAATTTGAGCATATCTGAGTGAAAGTAAATGTTGTTATTTAACTTGAATGGACCTTTATGAACGTTTTTTTGCTATTTTGGGCAAAACTCTTTAACAGAAATGAAATTGACATTTGAATTTTTTTACTCTAGTTTTATGCTAAGTTTTTTCACAGAATTGACATGCTAAAAAGCGGTTGGTCTTTTGACATTTTGACTATTTTTTTAAGATAAATCACACTTGCTTGAGAATTGCTTTTGAGTTTGGGTATTTCCAATTTTATTCCCAAAGGCGAGCAAAAGATCAAAACCCACAACAGTATATGTGAAATTTTATTTTGTTTGTTTTTTTCCTTGAGGTTAACTCAAAAAGAAAAAAATTACAAAATTTTCTAGATGTTGATGAAATAAATACAAAACTTATTCGAATGAAATGACAATTAACAAACCTCGATAGCTGACTGCGTGAACATTTTCATGGAAAGGAGGTGAAGCGTGAGAAACTGCAATACATGTATATCAAATATACCAGATTAATCACTTTAAAAAACTAGGCAATATTTCGCGTGCTTGGTTTGAAGTCTTAACCTATGTTTTAAATCAGCTTAAGTCCAATTAAAATAATGAAACTTCTCGAGCGTGACTCGTTAGGAGTTAACGAATCATTCGTTTAGTGACTCATCCAGACCCCACCCATCCAGGCTCGTTACAGAATGGTCGTATAATATCAGTAATAAATAATGAAACTCTTCCCTCGAATTAAATCTTTAACGTTGGAGACCCCCATGGCTAATTGGGTTTTTTGTTTTTATTATTACTTGCCCAACATGTGACGGATCGTGGCCATTTGTTGGAAAATGCTGACAAATGATTGTCATCGGTCAACATACTGAATAATTGACGAGCTAGCAAAGAGTGCTTGCCAGCAGCATAACGTTTGCCGAGATATTGTCATCGTTAATGCTTAATTAGACTGCCTCGTTATAATTACGATTTGTATTCGTATTTGGGTCAGGGAGACTGGACAGCGCCCGCTCACTCTCCATTGGTCAGAGATTGTCTTTGCATGAGGCGTTGATGATTATTGAGCTTTTCTGATTGGGACCACTTGCCCTAACTCACTTTTTGATGTCAGATCGCAATCTTTGTAACCGAATTAAATAATAGACAGAGATGGTGCGATGACCCACAATGGCCTGTTTGGGGCAGAATGGGGAGATTTGAGTCATGATTTTCGACGAACTGGGTCAGCCATTGATGCAGTCCACCGTTATTCCAGTTTGGTAGATCAGTGGATATATAATAACGAACAATTGTTTATAAATCTGCAAATCTTGTCTTATATTTGATAAACCCTATAAAACGATGGAAATTTCGAAAGCAGTTAGAAACGTTTCACCAGCTTTTTGTCTACGGTTTACAATCATTCAAACGAATTGTTAATTATTTCATCTAATTTTAAGCGAAGATACCGAGTTGAGCACTAATTTGAAAGTGGGCACATCACACAACATTAATTTCTTTCTGTTGAGTTTTCGATAAATGGTTTCGTGATAACTTTGAGCAAAATTGTTGTGCCTTTTTGTGTTGTGAATTAAATTGATTTTCGGTACTTTTAAATTTGTGGCAGTTATTGGATTAATGGTCACCAAAATCGTTGATGGGACTCTGGCCATATATTTTTGCTTTTGTTTAAAGTTTTGCTATTAGCGAGTAATGATTGATTAACTATCAACTAACCATTTTGTGCCAAATAGTCAATTGTATGAACACCAATTGCAAAGATGACAGTTTTCAAGCGTGCACCCATTCGTGGATGTGATGAATATATTTAAATTTATCGAAATTGCTTCAGTTAAGTCCCCGGGACAAGAATTTGGCCGAATAATTCGCCATCCCGCTGTGCCAATGGCGAAATCACGTGAAGACCCCCGATGGACCCATTTTGTCGGCTTTTTTGTTTTGTTAGTTGTTTTGATGCAGTTACCTTAACAACCTGAACAACTTTTCTGGCACATTTACAAAATTTGCGTAAACGGCTGTTCCGATTATGCGGCCATTGTAATTTTGAATAGTCTGTGGTAATTAACGAGGGAGGAGCTTTGTCATGCACCCATTCATTTCACGAAGGGCTTTAAACTTGGCAAATGACGTGACAAAAAGCGAGCCACCTCCGAATGACTGAGAGTGACCAATCCATATTTCCAGTTAAACCGTCTCTATTGTCGCTCCACGTCCTCCTTCGGAGTGATTTTCGTTTGCACAATGACCCAGCAACGACAATAGTTTTTATAGCTTTCTCCCATGTTTTCATCTTGTTTCTCTTGTTCCCATCATTTTTCTGGTTTTGGCCTGGAATGCTTCTGCAAAGGCAATCAATAGCTTACAATAGCAGGTCAATAGTTCGGATTTGGCATTTGTTCTCTAAAATACGAAGAAATAATTATTATATAATTTCTAAAGCAATAACTGACTGACTGACTGATGTGTAAGAGGAATTAACTTCAAAGCTTTCCGATTCGAATAATTCAAAGTTTGCACTGTTGTCGTTAATTTTTGATTTTGGCAATAACATTCTGAGAAAAATTAAAAATCATGTAAGCTATTCTCAATAACTGACAAGTCTCAAATAAAAATTTGAATAACGTCAACTTAATTTTGCAGTATTGGTTTTTCATTAACTTGCTGATGAATTCATTGAGTTATTTATACTAGCAGTTTTTTCCTCCTCGATTTAGAATAATTAGTTCAGCCGAGAATATCCCTTATAATTGAATATTTGTTAAAATAATAAATATTGAAAGAATATTGCATTATAATTCCTTCCATGTTTATTTTTTCTTGTAAAAGTTATAAGCAAAGTTTGAGTATTAGTTCCAATTCCAAAAAAAATGGACAACTGTTCTTTAATTCTAGAATTTGATTTGTTTTCAGGAAGCTCATGGCAATGGACAAATCGAAAGAACGTGCATCTGTATTGAAGCAGATCCTCGAAAATTCTAACGTTACTATGGCAAAGGTGAGCGTGGCTGATTTCACAAGCTTGGATGTTCAGCAAAAGCCTTACAACAAGATTAAATACATATTGTTGGATCCATCATGCTCCGGTTCAGGTAAATTTTTCCTTTATTTGAAAGCACAGATTTGCAGTTGCTTTTCTAGATGCAAAAAATGCCTGCATTATTAAAAATTTGGGATGATGCTTTTGTTTTTAGGTATGATTGTCTTAAAAATGTATTTTCCCACACGTAGAATGATTTCGCCCATTATGAGAATGATAGTTTCGTTAAAAATAATTAACTAATGAAAATTTTACAAATATATCAGTTAGCTGATGGTGAAATCCGTCTACGTGTGGCCAAATAAATTTACAAATTGTGTGTGAAACGAAGCTATCTTTAACAAATTTTGACATCGCAGGTTTTTGCATTAAAATTGCTTTAATCACAATTAAGTCACTCTGCCATTGCAAGTTTGCTAAGTGCGATTATTCTTCAATTTAAAAGGTATGTTTGAAAGAGCCAGCAAATTTGGAGAAAATTATATTGACTCTAAGTCTCAACGACTCGGGGCCCTGTCAACCTTTCAGTTGAAGATGCTACAGAAGGCGTTGTCTTTTCCAAATGTCAAGCGCGTGGTTTATTCCACTTGCTCAGTTCACAAGTGGGAAAATGAGCAAGTCGTCAGTCGAGCGCTGTCAGAGGCTGACTGCAAATTTCGACTGGTCAACATTTATGAGCAACACAATTGGCCATTTCTCGACAATGCCATTGACGATTTTCCTGACGTGCGACACAGTTGCCTTAGGATGGTGACTAAGACAGACCTCACAAATGGTTTTTTCGTAGCTGTATTTGAGCAGAAAGAAGAAGCTGGAAAAATCGAGGAGGATTTAAAAAACCTCAAGAGCAAGAAGGCAGAAAACTCCGAGGATTGCAGCCCCGTTAGTGATGATGATACCGGAAGCCCAGGAAAATTTGATAAAAATGCTAAAAAATTTGGAAATAAGAGGAGGTTATCAAAGGCTCTAGGAAGAAAAAAGGCCACATCTCCTAAAGGGGAAGATACACCTATGAAGAAAAAACAAGCTCAAACATCAGAAAACGATGCTGAAGAATCTTTATCGCCAGCCGCGAGGAAAAAGAGTCCAAAGGATAAAAAATCTGCTCGTCGCAATTCAACCCATTTTGTTGGGAAAGGGCATGCGGGAAATTTGGGGAAACTGAATAAGAGAAAAAGTATGATTTAAGCTTAAGATGCAGAGATTTCAGTCTGTGATGTCCAGAACGTGGGCAATTATTTGTAACAGTTGTCGCAGTCTGTGCGCAGTATTTACCTGTATCGATGACAAATAAAAAATAAAGATAAAAAGTAATTTGTGTTGATGAGGTCATTTTGTACAAGTGCTTCAAATATAAATGCTTTTTGGCTATAAAATATATTGTTTCAGCTTTTACTTTGCCAAGGTTTTTGTAGGTGTGTTATGGAAAGTAGGCACTCTGGAAATTGTTGAAGAAACTACCGTATTTAGAAAGGAAATGTTCTTGATGACTGGCTCTGGAAATGCAATGTTATTGAGATGCTGGCAATGCTGTTTTTGGTAATATGGCAGTTAGAGAATGCTTCTGAAAATTTCGATGTTATCATTGATTATGATTAAAATGTTTTAATCTTTCTTGTATGTAACACAGAATTCTGGACGATCTACATTCTACAACACAAACATCTCATTTTAGGTTAAAAAAAATGGGAATATTTGCTCGAGCATCCCCTCTATTATGTAAGTTGTTAATGTACATCCGCAATAGAAAATACTTCTGTTAAATCAAAATTTTGAAAACATTTCCTAATATCAATGATGCCTTCCTAAAAAGTTTTTTTCCTACAGTATGTTTATTGTATTTCATTGCATGTTCGTTACAGACGTAACATTTAAGAAATTACCATTTCATTTTGTCACAATAACCATATCTCTTGTAATGTTTATTAAAATAAACCTGTACAATCTACAAAAATATTTAAATCTATATGCGATGCAACATGATAGAGGGGCACAAATTTGCATTTTGTTTTACATTGTTTTACAAAGCTATGTATTATCTAAACAAATAATATATTGGCTTGGCTTTTACCCTGTATTGTTACTTTAATATCAAGAAAGTTTACCGATTTGTGGATTATGACAAACTTAAAATGCAATGAAAGTGATGATGCTTTTGGAACATTTTTTTTTGTCTGTCTTCAATTGTACGTACTTACTTAATGAATGAAATTGAGTATCTTTTTAGTCAGGTCATGTTCCTGAGTGCAGTCATTTCCTTTTGAAAAAGGTTGTCGTGCCGAGCATTAAAATGTAATTACACTGGATTTTGTCTCGCCATTTCGTGCCATTCTCGGCTAATAGTCGTCGTAACGCGACTTCCCGTTTTTCTGATGCAAAAATACGTGGCCTAATTGAACGAAAGGATTTTAATAAGGCTGTGGCATGCAATCGCATTATCGACGTTTGTTCCCACGGTTTTCCCCGTAGGTTTCATGTTGCGTCATGTCCAGCTTCCTCTGAAAAAGATGAACTATTTGCTCATTTTAGCTTTTGGCAAGTTATGCCAAAATCTGATCGTTATCAACGAGTGATATTTGGGTTTTTCCATTGGTTTCGCTAATTAATTTGCCAGAAGTATAAAAATAGATTTCGCGTTGAAAAGGGTCAAATTTCAAATAAGTATTGTTTTCTGATTAGCATTAATATCGAGATAATTGTGCTAATACATTATACTCCCGCATTTGTAATAACCGAAGATGAAAAGATACAAATCAAGTGCATTTGATGGATCTTTTTTCGAGTAAGAGTCGAAATTATAAATAATAACTTAACTTTTTTGCACATTGCGATTAATCTGCTTTTGGTCCGTTCGCTTTAGTCAGTTTATTAATTGTTTGTGCCAAAAATCATCAGAGCCACTGATTTCAGTAGACACTTAGTTAATAGGTAATAATCCCAAAATCCTCGTTTCGGTCATCACTCAAAGATAACTTTTTGATTGTTCTGATCAAACTCACTTTCGTTTTGCTAAAATTCAATACTAACAATGTCCAATAGCAAAATAGTTACGATAAAAAGCAATTATTTCCAAGATAACACGAATCCTTAAATACGCAAATAAAAAAAATCTATTCTAAATCCTTTTATTTTCACTCAAAAATTACCAAACAAAACTAAAAATTGGTGAGAACTTGGAAAAAAAAACTATCATGTAAAGCAAAATTTGGGACGGGAATGCCATTTTAACCTTTTTTTCGGGTTCCATTAATCTGTGGAGCACTAACAGAACTGATATTTTGCATCTACTAATTTAAGTTCCATAACTATATGATGTGTCATAAGTTAACAACAGCTAAGATATTGATAAATTGACTGGTTTTCGTTAGGTGGATTTCGACATTTAGTGCAGTCGATGTTGGCATAAATAACACCTGTTTGGAAATTTGTAACGGGATCGTTGTGTTTTGACAATTTTATCTTCAAACAGTTTCAGCCATGCATGTTCTCGACATTTTCAAAATCATTGACACGACTGCAATTAGGCATTTGTTGACCAACCATCGAGAGGTTTTCCTCGAACAATCCCCAGACAATCTTGTCCCATTCCGTCATGTCAAAAAGCGAAAATTTGGTGAAAATTCCGCTAAACACACGTTTTGAAACTTTTCATTCATCAGTAGCATCGCTCAACAGATCAATATTACGCCTATAATTGGCGAGCCGAAGAGCTAAGTGCCAGTTGCCAACGCTAATTAGCCAGTTATCCTTAAGATAAACACGATCATTAGGGCCAGATACATGTATGTTAATAATTCCGTCAAAGCGTTCTCTTTTTCAGAAATTCCTCCTCTTTGCTGCTGATTTTTTCATTGGTGCTCGTTGTTTCTTCTCTCCGGTCAATAATGCGCTCGATAAACCATAATGTTAGGTTCGTGTTCAACTGCCGTTGGCATCCAAACATTTTTCTCCCACAATTCATTGCCTTTTATTGGAAAAAATCACTCGATTTATTTCTCTTCGTTTAGTGAGTGCATCGCTTTCTGAATGTGCTGGACGTTGGTGCCGAGAACCTCTGGAAGTTGCTTCGGACATCAGCGCCAAAAGCTGCTTAGTGAGAATGTCCGAAAAAGGGGTTATTTGATTCGTGCCACTACTTGATTCCGCGAAATGAAGACCGGTGTCGAAAAATCAATTTTCAGATTGTTTATTAATGAGTTTTTGCCGCAACGCCCGTCAAATTGAGCACTGATGGACGACTGCAAGATTTGTAGATAACCGACTGACCGAGGTGGGTGGGCAACTCTGGAGGAGGATTTCGATTTTACTTTTCTCGTTGTCGAGGTGACCAACAGTTTGTGTGTGTGTATACTAGTATGTGCGCTCGCCACCGAATGCAAATACCGTCAGAGTCTACGTGTTTCGATCCATTGACGTGCGTGCTTAGTTACCGCTCAATCGAAACGTCATCGACAATTTCAACGCTACTACCATTCAAGAAAGAAAGCTGCGAGGACCTCTCCAAAGTTTGCTCCTGAAATACCTCCGGGAGGAATTAGTTCAATCTCTGTCTCGGAGTTACTGTTGAAAAGTTGACTTTTGACACTCAGATGCCTGGAATCTGCGATGCCAAAGCGGTATAACTAGCTGCACCTAGAGGTACCATCAATTTCTCAAAGTTTTCAACTTTGTCAATCATCAACTTCGTTAATGATACTTCATCTCCAGATCGAAGGAGCGACTTTACCAAGAGGCGCTTGAGAATGCGTCTTCAGAAATTGTGAGAGATCCTTACATCAGTGTTGGTACTGGAGAATCAAGATACTAGGTTATGGTCATGGTTCTAGACGTTCTCAGAATCTAATCGGAAAGTGGACTGGTCCAAAAGCTACTTGAAACTGGTATAGCATTGGGGGACTACAGTACAAAATTTATAGCAATTTGACATTATTACCGATTCGCATTGGTACTCACAAAGCCAGATATTGCGTTATTGCTGTCTTTGTGGATGCGTCCAGTGCCAGAACGGAGGAGAAACTGCTCCAAGAGACACGTGTTACTGCGGAGGTGAAGTATTTGAGAGCACTTGACCATATCTTCGACAATATCAGTAGTCGAAAACTCGAAAATTTGGACCCTGGGACCAAGCGGATGCCAAAACAACTAACTAGTCAAGAGAAGACTGTCTACCAATCGATTCACCTTATCGAGTAACTGAAGTAACCAGTCATTCGGGCCATGGGTTGACGGGACCTTTGTGACCCTAATCAATGTCTGCCAAAATTCAACGGCATCATTAATTTCTGCTCAGAATTATCGAAGATCCTCTCGAGATCCAAGTTCGACCCAGACCATCTCCAAGAGGTGTTACGTTAATCATTGCACGTAAACTCTTGCGCTGCATCTAGGATTCCTCGGACCAAAGTTAACCAGTAATAACCCAGCCAAATGCGAGCATTTCGGTCATTTCGTGTTCCAGTAGCCTCTCCGCAATTATTACGAAACAGTTGCAATCGATGAGTTCACTCGTTACCAGGAGCTTCCCGACAGCAGCAGCCACCACAGTTATTGGATTTCCAGCGTCGACATGCCGTGCCGCCACGTGGCTCTCGTCGGATCTGCCCAAACTGTAAACATCAACTAGCCGAAATTTGTTGTTTGTTTTCTCAGTCACGGCAAGAAATTTAGGCCAGCAAACGCCGACTTGGATAAATCAGAAGGAGCGGACTGGCTGCTCCCACTCTCGCTCGAAACTAGCTAGGTGCGGAATGAGGTGACCATTGATTTTCAGTTCGTGTCGTCGCAAGCTCGTCCGTGAGTCACAACTGCGCGTTTCGGAGGATCGTGGCAATTGCGTCACCCGTCCCCTGCACCGACGTTTTCGGGAGTCTTGGATTTCTTCTGTCGGACTGTCATCGCCGATGTCCTCGGAATCGTCGCGCGAGACAGCGGTAAGGAGTTTTAAAGTACCTCCGAAAAGCGAAAATTGCTCGAGCGTAATCGATTGCGGCTGTTGTCATCTTGCACTTCCTGTCACGAACTACCGTTCCGGAAGCCATCGCAGTCGCAGCGAACGGACTCGCGCTGACAGTGGCGAGGCGCTGCTTTGAAGCGCTCTCCGAGAAACCCAAAGTTGCTGGAAAGATCCACGTGTTTCCGTCTTTTCTATATTACTGATGCCTTTTAGCTATTCTCGCGAATCTCGGAACGTCTGCCATTGCGGATGTCGTTGCAGTCGTTGCCAATGAATTCTCTTCGGAAGCGGGATAGCGACTTTTGACAATTTCGATTGAGATTTCGAGCATCTTCGACTTATTGCTCGGTGAGTTTCTGGAAGCCATTGCCAATTTAATCTTCGACATAAAAATCGTTTCAGTAAATCCATTTTTTTTTGTTCGCTGGTAAGTTTCCTGCGACTTTGAGTGCTTTTCGGCCTCGGTAAAGTCTTTTGGGGAGTTCACTCAAAGGAATCAAAAATTGCTCGCATAAATGAAAAAATGGGAGATGGGGGCCAGACCAGAGCCACCAAGAAGTTGCCGGACGCAGTGCGCTACAGCCCTCCTCGCATGCCCGGAACGAAACCGGCACCGGAACCTCCCAAGGATCGCCGCTCCGGTACCACCACCACCACCAACAACAACAATGGTAACGTGCCCAACGGTCACATCAACGCCAACAACAATCATCGCAACGCCACCAACCCTCCGACCAATGGCTTTGGCCCTCACCTGCCGAAGGATCCGAGGGACCAGAACTCCAAGGATCCGAGGGACCAGTACTCCAAGGATCCGAGGGACCAGTACGCCAAGGATCCGAGGGACCAGTACGCCAAGGATCCGAGGGACCAGTACGCCAAGGATCCGAGGGATCAGTACGCCAAGGATCCGAAGGACCAGTACGCCAAGGATCCGAAGGGGCACGGCATTTCTCCTCCTCCTCAGTACCAGCCTAACAGGCAGCCCCAGCACGCCGGTGAGCTCCAGCGCAAGGATTCGGACCTGAGGGCCAAGCCCCAACAGCCGCTGCCTCCGAAGGACCAGAAGCCCGCAGCTCCTAACGTCAACAACAACAAAATCAACTACAACGATGGCAGGAATGCTCCGCCGCACCGTCTGACCGACAAGCCGCGCTACTACGACGACTCCGAGCTGCCCATTCGGCGCCAGCAAATGGAGAGTCAAGGTTGGCCGCGCGATCCGAAGGACTACCTCATTGGAGGAATCTACGGCCCTGAACCGAAGAGCAAGCCCAGCGAATCACAGCACCCGAATCAGGGCCAACACCAACAGAAAGCGACGCAGCAGCAGCAGAAGCAACCGCAGCAGCCAGCGAAGCCTCTTCAAGGAGGAAAGCCCATCGCAGGCAGGGAACCGTACCGCAGCCGCAGCTACCCGCGAGACGCTCGCGCCCCGGGGGTGACGGTGGAGCCGAGCCGACAAGGAGGCAGGAGGCCCCCCAATTCGGACAGAGCCCCCAATCCCGACAAAGCCTTCAGCCTCATCGACGCCCACGACCGAGGGGATGTCGTCAAGAAGGTCAACAGGCAGCGTGGCCGGGGTCAGGTCAGTCGCTTCGACGAGCTGGACGACGACGGGATGGCCGACTACGAGCAGCTCTACCCTCGGGAAGGAGGACTGAGCCCGGTGCGCAACGGACCCAAGGCGGGCGTCGCCACCAAGAACCTTCTGCAGCGCAGGAACAGGGTGGTGAAGAAACCCGGCTTCGACGAGGCGGTGGTCACCTCGGACATCATCAACAACAACGGCCTGAACAGCTACAAGGCGAGGCTGATCACGTTCTACAAGAATGGCGACCAGTTCTTCCCGGGCATCAGGATCTCCATGAAACCGGGCCGCGACTTCTCGTCCTTCGAAGCCCTCTGCAACTACTTGACCCCTCGGACCGACCTGCCGGCAGGCGTCCGTTACATCTTCTCGCTGGACGGGCGCAAGGTGCGTGGCCTGGACGATCTGGAGGACGGTGGACAGTACGTGTGCTCGAGCCGGAAAAAGTACCTGCACCTCGACTACGGCATGGAGAAAAACAAGCACGGCAACTGGAAGCCCCATAGCAAGTTCACCAATAACCAAGAGGACTGGAAGCTCTTCCGGCCGCCATCTCCCAACTCCACCGCCCTAGCCAACCGCGAACGGAGGTCACCCGAGGGCCAGCCAGGCTCCAGGGAGGGAAGGGTCATCAGGGTCATCAACAACGACGATCACACCATTCAGGTAAGACACCTTTCTGTCGAAAAAAAAAATTCAAGTTGATGGTTTTTAGTTGCGGTTTGGATGCGTCAGGTAAAATACCAGGTGAATCATCGTAGGACTGGCTCGTTGATTATGGTGAATTAACGACGGGTGAGGCAATTGAAATCATTGGCGCGTCATAGCACACTGTGAAAAATTTCACGTTATAGAGAGAAAGTAGAGGGAAAAGAAGAGATCCTTTGAAACAGTTATCCTTTTAAAAAGGTAGAGATCTGTAAACCTTGGAAAATATTTTTCGTTTTAAAAAGTAAAGGTAAATTAATGCTTTTTATGCATGAAATGGCAAGATGGTTACTTGACCTTTTTGATGTTACCATTAACGTGCAGTTTGTTTTTTGGAGATATGCTCTTATTTCTCTGCATTAATAGTTTCTTTGACGAATATTTCATGAGTCACACTAGCTCTTTTAAAGTGACTTTCAGAATGGAAATGTACGCTCGTACATATAAGTATACATTGTATACTTTTACACTGAAAATGTTAATTAAGTAGAAGTGGTGTTTTGCACCACAAAATCCCATAATTTGAATAGGAAAACTTTAACAACAAATTTATGGCCTGTATACATGTACAGATTATATTGGATGAGAATAAGGTGCAAGGTAAACTCGAAAAAAAAATAAAGATTATACCTTTTATTGTCATTGATTGACTTTGACTAAACATTTTATCGAAATAAAGGTAGCATATTCACGCGGTAAATTAATTTAACGGTCCCTTAAGTTGAAAGGACGATTTAGTACTCCGTTATTAAATAGGTAATTACGTTACTTTAATTTTATAAGACAATTAGTTAAAGGACCAATACATAATATACTGTATTTACCAACTTTTACTTAACATTTTATCCGAATAGTTTGTACATTCCATGTATTCTGATATATTATTGTTTGTTCTTTGATGCAGCTTTTTTTTTCTGTTTATATTTGATGTTTTTCTATGCTTATGTTGTAGTCTCGTAAAAATGTCAAATTATTCTCAGTTTATTGCCACTTAGCATCGTAAAATCCAGATACGATTAAGTTAGATGTCAGTTAAGTTAATTTGCTTGGAAATATGAAAAAAAAATGAAGACAAAAATAGAGTTTTATGATGGTTGGCAAAAATCTGGGATAAAGCCAAAACTCATTTCTCGAACCGAAAATCGCCGGAAGTTAGATATGAATATCCGTATTGCATTAATATCTAATGACCAAACTATCATATTCGATCTTAACTGTACGAGCTACGTGTATACTTAAGTTATTTCATATTTAGCATATTTAGATTGGTTTAAATTCTCCCTTCTAATTGCAACAGTAAATACACGTGTACTTTGAAGGAATCCGAAATCGAAGGTGCGGAAATCAAAATTACTTTTTTTTAAAAAAAGGAAACGGGAAATTGTTAACCTTTCTCTAAATTAAATATCTTAGGGCATATAAAAAATGCATCGTGTCAATTAAAAAGTCATTAACTAAATGAGAAACAAATAATAGTTTTATTCAAAAACAAAACATTTCCAATACGTTTTTCGAAAATAATGCAATACAATTTTTATAAAAAGCGACAAGGGTTTCTTAATTGAGGATAAAATTTCCTATGAAGCTGTTCATTAAATAAAATATTTTGCTATAGAATAAAAATTAAAAAATTGAAATAAAGACATTGATGTTCAACAAGTAGATCAACCTTTGTGCACTTGACATCAGCTGTCGGCGAGTCGGTAAAGATAAATACAGGGAACGCTGCTTGCTATCATTGGATGATAGGAAACTTTAGAATTCTCCACGCAGCTCAATAATTCATTAAAAATGAGAAAGAAATAGCCCTAATCAATATTCCGCTAGCTTTGATGCTCTGTTCGATAAGTCACAATGAAATTGCCCTTGAAAACCCTGTTTCAGATATTTTCCAATGCGCTCATAACTGAAATCGATTTACGAACATTTCGTGATGACAACCGTTACTAATGACTTCCATCCCGATTTTATTGCTTAATTACGCGGATAATTCCTGACAATTAATCATAATTTCTCATCGCGTGTTTTGCATTAATATATGTTGCGTTTGTGACGTTTTACGATCTGAAGAATTTGACCAGCCAGTGGCTTTCGTATAGCAAATTCTCAAAAAAATGACCAACGTTTCCTCGAAGTTTTGGTTTGCCATTAGAAAATAAGTTCAGAAAGCAAGTCACAGCTGATAAAAATATCATCTAGCCCCGAATATTTAACATCATCCGTGGTTATGCAGTTGCCATGCTGTCATTTTCTTGAATTGTTTGAATTAAATTTATTGTTGCACTGTACTGTCTGTACATGTCTATCACATGGTATTCATTTACTGATAGTATAGGGTGCTGAGTTGAATTGAATTGAATACATGTACATGTATATCATAAAGGGTGATTAGCCAAACTGCCACATGTAACAAAAAGTTAACCCACTATAGTATTCAGCACCGAGATCATGCACTGCCCACAGTATACGAAAAGACCAGTAGGGTAACTCCGTGTCGGCACCTTTGATGTTCAAATGGCAAGAACGAATGAAGCGTGCCACACGATAATGTATGATTGAGTGAACGAAAAAAAGAAGAACTAGTTCACTCAAGTGAGTAAATGAGCTACGTCGTTCACTCTAGTTCACTTAAATCCGGTTCGAACTAGTGAACGATGAACTAGTTCACTTTGGTAAGTGAAGTAGGAGTGAGTAGCCTAACTCACTAGTGAACTACGTTTCACTCATACGCTATACCTGTGCAGCGATGCGAGCTCATGACTAGGTAAAAATGGGCGGAGTCACCATACTGGCCTTTTCGTGAGCTGCCTTTGCATCAGTGAGTGAAGGAAGGGGGCGTGGCCAATGTTGCATAGTAAGTTACTTAGTAGGCTATATATTTGTTTATGTATTTTGTTTAGATCGAAAAATTGACCCTGTTTATTTATTGATTATAAATTCTGATCCGATGCGGCAAGGCGGAAGGTGACTTTTTAGCCTTCTTGGTATTTCATTGTCATTGAAATTCCAACGTTTTCATTACTGCGAAAATGAAGTAGGCCTATGTTTAATGTAGTATATTGGAAGTACCTCGGTACCTCTGACTTCATAGCGCCACCAACAATGAATTTGCATAAAAGGAATGGTTGCACTCTGTGGTGGAACCTTCTGGCATTGATTTGGCGAAGGAAAATGGAGAGGGGGCGTGGTCTATCTCTAGTTCGGTATTATTATCTTAGACAAAGGAGGAAAACTGGCGTGACCGAATCAACGTATTGCTTCGCTATCACTTTCTTGCATAGATGTATAGAAAGGAAAAGGGCGTGGCTAATTCATCCTGCTAGTTACACCTCCTGATGTTTGGTTTTTGTATGGGGTAAAAGGGCGTGGCCAAACCGCCATAGTGGTAATACTTTTTGACCATTCGTTTACTTTGCTCGCAGAGGAATGCAGAGGGCGAATTACCATGGCGTGCAAATCTCAGATAATGATTTTTTTTTGACATTTTAATAGGAGAGACGGGAGATTAGGTTAAAGCCCGTTTGTTGGGCGTATGCTAATTTTCGACCCATTTAATCCGTCCAGCGTTTCTGATTACTCAAATATGTTCGTCCCATTTCTCTTTTTTTATTAAGTGATCAAGTGCCTGCATATTTTGGCGAACGCAAAATTTGCCCCTTGGACGAAATATTTCGTGTATAATGTATGCGAAAAAAATACTTCGCGTTTTGACGTATTAATTATTTATGATTTCCATGTCATGTTGGACACGGTCCACGGAATGGATCGAAGGGAGGTTCAGGGATCTTTATAAATAATTCATTAGCAAATATTTAAACAATGGCTTTGCTAAATAAACATACGTAAACCTAAAACCGGACCCGTCCACTATTCAGCAATACAAGCGATCAAACAAACGCACGAGTAGATTTTATGGTTGACCCTATAGACTATAGGATCCATATAGCTTCGGGTCGATTGGGGAAAAAAGACCATAAAAGTATTTCAGATCTTTATAACCGTTCGTAAACCAAAACGACCAACTAGACGTCACGTGCTATTTGAGGTCTAAACTTTATTCACCTCACTGCATGAATTTTGGTAGGTTGGAATCATCGGCACTGAATCAGGGCTGTTCGAATTCATGATCCATTTTGCATCCTAGATTGAAGTTGTACCTGCATACCCCGTAAATGTAACTTTTGACAATTTTTAAAATCTATATTGTATAATGAAAGTATTGTACGTGTAGTTAAATTTATCTGATTTTATGGTAATTACTTGTAAATGATTAATTTATGTTAAAATGTTGGAAATTTTCCTCTATGGTCATTTCCTCGTTTCCAGACAAGGGACCTTTCCAGACGTTTCGCCCCCAGAGGATCGGAAGCTTTTTTATTATAATGACCCTCAGCTTTATATACATGTATCTGCAAAATCATTTTATTGCATGTGTGTTTGCCACTAAATTTCTATTACTCCAATAATACAATCATTACATTTATATCCCATATCCGGACTATTTGTAGTGTTTAAATTGGTTTCAGATTTTCCCAATTAGCAGCTCAGCCAGGTGTAACGATTTTTCAATAAAAAAAAGTCGTGTCTAGTGTCACGCTACATCAAACGCTACTTGGCCTTGCGTGAATAAAATGCATCTCGAAAACAAAAAGGTGTAGTTGGCATCATATCCATCCACATTTGAAGTGGTAAGTGAATGCGAGATTTGCTAAACCCATCTTTTGTTTTTTTTCCGAATTTGGCGCATATCAACTTCATCAGGTGCTGATTATACGTTTGTAAAATTACAGAGATATTTTTCTTCTTATGAATGGTCATCAGCTTAATTTTTACTCCTGTACATTTAAGAACATGTAGTACTAATGAAATGTTTTACTTTTATAGAATTTGTGGAGAGTAAATTTTACTTCGTTTGATGGAGAATTTTTTTTTTTTTTTTTTTTTAAAAAGAAGCAGATCCCTGTTCGTTTTGGCTAGGGGGAAATTAATTAATTTATTCCGTTTATTCGGCTTGACATCATGACTTATTATGAGTGTAAGGTTTAATACATGTAGTTGATTCAAAATGCCAGTTCGGTTAGTATGTTTCCCAAATAAACATGTCGTGTCAAGTTCGCGAAAGGCTATTTTATGCTAAACTTGGTGTCGTGTAAATGGCGCTTTAGCAAATTAAACAAAACTGCTGACAATGGCAAATCTGATAACATTATTTGGATAGTGAAAAGATTAAAATGAGCCATAAAACAAAATTAAGCTATATACAGTGTAGGTTCAAACCTGTGCATAGCAGCTGAGTGCACTTAGCCTTGCATTCAATTGACCCAGGTTCGCATTCAGGGTCGGGTGTTTTGACTTAATTTGGATTTCTGACTTTTCCAAAGTTGCTTTTAGGAGAATGTTGGCCCAGTTCCTCCAAACGCGGTATTCACAGTATACGTAATACCAGTATGGCCACTTCGTGGGTATTGTTGAGTTTTCAAGTTTGTCAAGTGTTCATTTACAGGTTCGTGTGCAGTACCAGGCCCACTTTCATGGTTTGGGTGCCTATATCCCGTGTTTCATTGCACAAAGGACTACAACCCCATCCCAACCCTATGGCTATCCCTGGTGAAAATTTTGAGCCATTGGTGAGTAGTGGGAGCGTAGTCTCTACAGACCACTTCCGTAAGGGGAGAGTAG
>JAQGAO010001466.1:0-24275 GCA_034697705.1 Ommatoiulus sabulosus
GGTAGAAGAGGAGGGAATCATCGACGAAAATTTTAAATTCTTTAATATTTAAGTTAAGTTTCAAGTAATGAATTAGCGTAATTGTCTGTCGAATTCATGAAAGCATTCCAGGACCAAACCCCTATAGGATTTCTCAGTCAACATTATGTATTTACATTACAAATTGGATAAATTAATAGTAATGTAAGTTGCTTCATTACTTCAAATGTTACTGCACGGGTCATTCGTCCTCTCAAGCGTTGCGCTCTGTCCTCCGGGTTAAGAATTTCAAACATGAACATTCCCTCGTGTTCGTGCCATGTACCAAATTGAATGGCTTCAGTTTTTTCGTTTTCATGGCCGTAAAACACATCAAACATGTTCACTCTGCTGGCTGAGGAATACTCCAGCGCGATCTGTAAATAATTGATTGCTTGGTTCAGAACATGGTTCGTTAACTTTAATCGATCAATTTAATATTAATATGATGTGTCGTTTTCCAATTTAATGTGTCTTCGACTCGTGAATTAAGATGGGTTGTAATTTACACATATTTAATATACATGTACTGTACGTATATTCAACTTAAACCTTAAAAAAAATTGCCGCCATTCCTATACTTTCGGAGGTGGTTGAATTTGAACGATTGGATTCAAGTTTAGTTTATCTCACCTTGCTTTTGGAAGAGAGAACAACGGAAATGCCGTTGTCTGTTGCAATCTTATCGCAATTAATGTATTGTGCTTGCCAATGTTGTTGCGATGGCGCATCATTTGTAATAGTTTCATGTACCCAGGAAAGGTAATTGCTGGGAAGCTTAAAATCAAGACATTATTTGCATGTCAAATTCCATTTGAACATCTTCACTAAGTCTTGATTATAATTTGTTACGTACTCCGTACGAATTCCTTGTTGGGATAAAAAGCGTCACAAATGTTTGTGGAGCAATTTTTATGGCGTTTAAGATGCGTGGCATTTGGTGCGCAACTATTATCCAAGTTTGAACTCCGTTAAATAGAACACTTTCATTTGCCTATTTATTGAAAAAAAAAGGTTCATAAAGGCTAATTGTTTTATTATCAAATCGACCATCTCTTGTTTTCTCAATCGGTTTTTAATAAGAATTGATAACGGATATTGAATATGAAACCATGCTTAATTGCTATTAGTATTAACCATTTTACTAACTGCCTTAAGAATCTTCTTTGTATTCCTCGCATTGCAAATAACGATAAAGTTTTCATAATTAGGTTGTTGTAAAATGCTTTCTGTTACTTCCATGTTGTCACCAGAGACGATTTCCATATCAATTCCTCTAGTTTTCAAGTATTTTTTGGCGTTCTCATCAATTCCTGTAGAACGTAAAATGATTTTAGCATTTATAAACATCCAATTAATAAGTGGATAACACTTACTGTATTTGGCTCAAAACTGTAGAAAGCTTTTAATAAAACTGAAAAAAATGCGGTAGAACCGAAGAAACGTATATATTTTCAGAATATATTAGTTAAAACGTATTTTTAAAATTCGGTTTCAAAAGTTGAATTAAAAATTATCGTTGTTTTTTAACACCAAAAACATATAATTCTAAAAACGAAAAACATATCTTCGTGTTCAATAATTCAAGTTTGAAAGTTAACCTTACCTGACAAAGTATCAGCGATAATTACTCCGTGGTATCGCTGCCAGAATAGCATCACTTCCCCTAAACATTCCAATATGTTATGATAAAACATTCTGTGCAATTCGCGATATTTCGGATGCTGTGAAATGTGGTGTGATCGTCCACAACGTGTGGTTTCATCGTGAGTTATGGGTATGTTTAAAGATTGCAATTTCGATTTGATGTTAGGGTAGTCTTTACATGATGTGACTATGAAGCAATTGGAGGAGTTTGTCAAACACTGGCACACTGGAATGGAAATTCACGAAACATGTTTAAATAATTCATTTTCAGTTATCAAACTACTAGTAGCTTATAATTGTAAAATTACTTCCAGTTGAGAGACCATTTAAGATGGGCGGTTGAATTGATAGAATACCCACTGATGATAGGGCAACAAACATTGCAATATGTTGTGAACTTAAATTCATAGTCGTCGTTTTCTATGTGATTCCAAGAAGTAAAGCAGCATACATGCAAATACGCTAGACACCTTAAGGCGATTAATTTCTTAATAACCGTACAACAAGCGGAAAGATTATCACGATCCAATGATATGATAGTTTGCATATTTTATTATTCAGGGAAGAAAACCTATAGGAATCAATACACCAAAGAAACCTATAACTTAACAATAACGCTTTTTTGTAGCAAAAAGGCAATTTTTTCTCCATTAATAATTTGACAGTAGCAAATGACGAATTGCACTAACCTTTAATAATTCAATCGGTGTTTAAAACCTGTTTTAACCATCGAAAAATGGCAAACATTTAATTCTGTGTTGCGACACTTTGAATTCCGCGCCCAATTTTATTTTATTCTCCGAACGTTTTTATAAAATTCGGTCATCATCAGGACCTTATAAGTAATCAAAATATGAATTTTATAATTAATGTACACTATAATCAATTTCTTAAACATTTTTATCAGGATAAATGCATGTGTACTGTACATCCAATATACATAAGCTTACGTCAATCATATTCGGTGTACATTTATAATTACTGGAAGAATTTTAAGAATATTCTCTGTACACATTTTAGTTAAAAAGTATGTTCAATTTTACATGTATATGAATACTGATAAAGTAATGTCATAAATATAATATTTTTGAATATACAGTTATATTTTAGAAATAAAGTGTATATCAAAGTATAGGAATTAAATTGTAAAATGAGTGATAAGTAAAGTAATTTTGAATGAAAATGTGAATTTAATTATTAGTTATAACTAATGATAGATAATAACTGCATGAGTTTAATGTAGGAATGTATAATTTAGTTAAACTTTAGATATTATTGAATAATAGTTTTAAATCTGATTATGAACTATAAAAAGTATAACAATAGATTAAAAGGAATATATCGAGTTTGATTAAACAAATTGAAGTTTAAGATTTCTCAAAATTGCTAAGCACTTGCAATAATTAGTTCCAGGCTGCAGATTATAGTTTCATGTATCACGATCAATGCAATTATTCTGTTCGAAACAGGTGTGCCCATATTGAGTAATTTATTTACGCTGAATAATTTAAGCTGATTATATGCCTGATCAGTGAAGGCAAATTATAGAGAAAATTCTCTTGCATCGTTGCTTATTATGGTGGTTTCTGGTATAATACTTCAGGACGCTTACTGTATGAGACATATTTGAGGACATTATTGAGCGATTTGATTAATCTTTCAAGTTTTTTTTAATAAAATATTTGGATGATATCGCAAATTTGCGTGCCAGCGAAATTTATTTTGAATGATACTGTCACCATGAAAGCTTTTCAAAATTAATTCGAAATGTCATTCACAAACAGTTTAAATTTATGTTAAAATGCCTCACCATGCGCCCATATTATACAGGGTGAGTAACTGGAATACAGTATATAAGTTGTACAGTAATACAGTTTCTAATACATGTACGCAGGCTATTACGTCGTTGTTGATAACTTACAGGTATATACGAACAGTAATGCGCAATAAGCAATTTTGACTATCGATTTTTGCTACTGTCTGACATCGCTGCTATTTACAGCGTAGATATGAAAGTTAAGTTTAACTTATTTCAGGGATACTCAGACAGAAGCTTTAAAAATGGCACTTTTTTCACATGAGAGGTCACGTGTGCAAAAGGAACGCATTAATTAGTTTAAAAACAACGATAATGTTGAGTGAATTTATTAAATCAATTGGCCTGTCGATTTTACACACGTGGTATTATGACTTCGTAAAGCTTCTTTCTGAGTACCTCCATTGTTGTTCCTAGTTGTTCCTACTGTTAAGGACTTATTTTCATTAGCAACGATTGATTATCCAAGTACAACAGGATATTATAGTTGGCTGACGTGGATCAAATTTCACAAAAGGCCATCTTTTAGTTTTCAAAGAATTGGATCATATTATACAGTTATGTCAATATATACATTACGTACATGTACAGGTATCTATGCCACGCAATACGGTTCGTCGGTTGCAGCAAAACACCAGACTACCACGGCAGTTCCGCCATAATTGAGGAACATTGAAACAACAGCAGTGCGAATTATATAGTGACTAACAAAATGTAGGCTATATAATTAAGTGCTCGATTATAATAACCTATATGCAAACCATATGCTTAATTATTTAAAAATATGCGGCCTCCATTGCAAGTACGGTGGCTTTTATTAAAATAGTCCTACTCTTCGCGTGAATTTTCAATCTACATTGTATATAGCGTGCACATCGCTACTTACTAATATTTTTGTAATATTTCTAATATTTATGTATAATATTTATAATATATTCCGATAATTTGCATTATCAGGGATGATAAGTGAATTGCTCTTCTGCGCATCCATGTCGTTATTAATGGTAGCTAGACGTGCAATGTCGTGCACGTTTTAAGACATTTATTTTAGCTTATATTGGTGCCCCATATTATTACTTAAGCAATTTTTTAATATATAATGGCGTTTTTACCCGAAATTGCATATGCAATTATTTAAATTTGACAAATTATATTATGCATTTAATGCACGTGTGCGCGCACATGTGTCTCCCGAAATGTTTCTGCAAATAAACTGAAACTAAGTATAGTTCATTTATGCTGTACAAACCACTTTTAATTTATTTAAAAATGCTCGCGTACACTTTTATACATGTATAAAGTTACAATTAGGAAATAAGCGAATGACTTATGTATAAGACATGATTTCGTTTTTATGATTCGATTTATACATAATAATAAATACAGTCCATGCCGGTTGCACGGTATGGAGCCATGTATCACATGGTGACAACTTTAATTGTGGGTTGATCGCAAATATATATATACATAAATAATATACAACATTGGATCAAATGACTTTTAAAAAGACACGCACATACATTTACCGAGTAGAAATTTCGCACCATTTTGACAATGATGAAGGGAGAAAGGAGACAAATGGGATTAATACATCACAGTATCACGTTTAGTATCAAATACAGTTGGCAAGGAAACACATGGCTGGATAAGCTGGAGCACGATACATCTTAGATGATATTATTTCAGCTCATAGCGGTTATATTGAAATCAAAAAGACTAGCAGAACTACTGTATAGTGCACATAATTTAATAACTAAAGAAACAAATTAGAAGGGGTCCTAATTTGATGTATCTGTTTTTACAAGAAAAAATGATGTTTAAGCAGCATGATAACCACTGCATTAGAACTTACGAAAGAGATAGATCCGCAAAACTTTGTGACTTTTACATAACAAAATTTCAAAGAAATTCGCTCTATTATGCATCATTAACTTAATTTAATTTTGTGGATGTTTCTGTATGGAAAATTGGTCAACTACATTTTCCCTTGTTTTTAACACTTAGTTGCACCAATGCTCGTTCAGATCAAGCGTTGCTCAGTGATTTAATTAAGATGTTTGGTACGATCGCCACAATTTTATGATAAATTGGATTTTTGTAGGTAAGCTGCATAAATTATTTGTATTGGTTTTGATGGTAAATCAAAACCTAAAATGATACTGTGGTTGGAAGCACTTGTCAAGCATGTTAAGAAGATAGTAAATTTTTAGAATTTAATAAATACGAGCATAGACGATTTCATCTTGTATTACGAGCAGTCGTTTGCATAAGGATTTATAATTTATACGTATAAAAAAACTCGTTCTCTGAACCTACATTTCATATTTCACTTTGTGACCTTGTCAAATTCGTTATAGCGACTTTGAATCAACCTGAGATTTAATAAGCCATTATAAACAAGCTTTTATTTAGTAGGAAGGTACGACTGAGATTCTTAATGCGAGATGGAAGAGATGCAGGGTATTCAAATAAATTTTGGTTGTCAATTAAACTGCACAGAAGTGTTTTTGGAATATCCTGTACATGTTTGAGGAAATTGCATGGGGCAGCGGCGAAGGTCAGCTAAGTTTTGTAGGAATGTTTCATTCAAGCAATTGACATCGGTGAATGATACAGTGATATTGTCAGTATAAGATACAATTAGATCAAAATCTGGGATATACGTGGAAACCACCACAAACATTAAACACTCAGAAATCGAAAAAAAAGATGAGAATACTTTATCAGGTTTAATGCTTTCATATGCTGAAAGTAGCCTAAGTCGTTAGTGATTTTATATATACAAGAACTTTTGACTACCAAAACATTGACAATTATTGACAGGCTTTACAGTATTTGCCACTTTGTTCTTCGTAGCATTTTCTTCCCAAAAGTTGTCCTTGCGATATTGGAAGACTACAAAGCGAGAAAATGCTTCGTTTGTGATTTTTTTCGACTTCTGTTACATCTTTGGTATGAACTATGAAACGACATCTTCTTGACATCCACTAAATAGCTCAGTGTTTTTTAGCATGGCAGTAAGCCTTGCCCAAAGCCCATGCGGTTTAAATTGTCCGGTTCTGACGTGCTGTGCCTCCTCTGGAGCAAAACCTAATCGAAAATAAGTTGATTTTATTTAGCAAATTGATGATAATGCGCGATATACCATACTCGAGCATGCCATAATGTATTTACAACAAATTAATGACGTTAAACTTACGTTTTGCTGCAATGTTTTCAAAATGTGATGGAAATTCGGCCTGCACGTTAATTCCCTAGACCAGCATTCGGATACTAGATTCTGAAAGAATAAATTTAAACCGACTTAGTATAAATGCATGTTTGAACATGTTAGTATACATTATAAAATATGATCGTAAACCCACTTCTGAAACTAATTATCAAGCTAAAAAGAACTTGTGAGTTCCATGAAATAATTGAGAAAACACGCATACAGTTTAGAGCTACTGTCTTTGAGCACTTTGTGTCTCCTTTTATTCTCATATATGAACATATAAACATATGCAAAATGTTTCGGATATTTTCCAGACGGACTTTAACAACCACCTGCTTGTGGAAATTATAATGGACACATTGCTGCATCTTGTATCTTAAAAATCGATACGTCATGTCTGGGCCAGATGGGATAGGCCATTTGAAATCGCTTCGTGAATTTTTTTCGATCGGTTTTTTATTGAATACCAGATTCCGGGGAATGTCTCAGAATTGTATTGCATAATCTGTATCGGTAGATACGCATTGTAACTTCCGAAATTCACGCGAAAAGCATGCAGCGCCTCTATATAGTTGGCTAAAACTTTATTGGGAGCCTCATTCACACTGCATATCGTCCACCCTTCTCCAAATTCCCCCTTTTATCTTTTTTGATTCTAGGCAAAAATGCCTCCTTTCTTCGCCTCGTAAAACCATTGGCGCGTGCACATGGGGCCATGCTCCACATTGGCACCCTGTCCCTTGGCCAGATGCCTTTCTTTTACGGGGAAAAAATGGCCAATCTTTAACATTTGGTGAACGACTAACGACTTTTGGTAGTCAGTCGCCCATAGGCAAAGCTTCATAACATATGGATAATAAGGAGTTTGCCATGTTCAAAGACAGGTGTGGTACGCGCTACCAATGGGCTCGACAGGGTAGGGAAAAAGAAGGGCAGCTAGAACCGCTGCACCCTCCCGATGGCTCTCGGTGCGGGTCAGGGTCAGATGCAGGTCTGCGAAGTCGACCCTCACTATCGTCTTGGCCACACGGTTATTAGCAAAAATTGAATTAAAATAAAGCGCGCACCTATTACACGATCGTAAATTGCAATTTAGGAGCAGATGAGCGACAATGAAGACTCGTGACCCGCATTGGGTTTTTTGGGGGGCAGACACGTGTGTAATTGATGATAATGCCTTAAAGACCAATTAATGTACCACCATCGTTTGAGCGCTTGTCAACTTACAGTAGTGTTATGGTAATGGCACTACTGCACCACGCGGCTTTTTCCCCGGGAATTCTTAATTAGTAACCGCTTTTCTGGTCAATTGTCGGATGGTGTTTGGCTGGTAAAGCGACCGCCAATTAGAAAGTGGAAAAAAAATTATCAAAAATTGCCAAAGTTCCTAGAATATCCATCCTGCACACGTCCTTCAAGAGTTTGTGCACTATAGTTACACGCGAAGTTTACGAAAACAACATCAAAACGTGAGGTTTCTGCAAAAATGCTGTCTATGTGCGTGTACTTTCAGGTTGCACATCCTGCATACACTAAAAAGTGGCCAAATTTGCTTAAAAAATAATAGCATTATCTGAATAATCGGATAAAACATACTTGTATGGAAAACCAGTTTTTTTAAGAAAAATCACGCGATTTTTTGTTTTTGTTTAAATTTGCATGTGAATGAATGTTTCGCAAATAAGCCGGGAAGCGCCATATGTCATACCATAGCATTTTCTTTGCAGACATAATTATACATAAGACGCTTGTTTCGAGAAATTACTGACAACACTCACTTTGATTCCTGCGGAGCATTTCAGACCGTCGAGTGATTGTAGGTTCCCGTTGCCAACTTGCCAGATGACGGCGTGGGCCCTTTGGCCTTGGAAGGGCCACTGTTCCCCGAAAAGTTCATACAGCAGAGTTCTGAAGGGGGAAAAACGTACATGTAGTTGCGCAATTAATAAAATATGACATCATTATCAAATATTATAGTTTACGTTTTTGAGCGAACAACAAGCTTACCCAAATGCAAAAACGTCGGAATATTTGGTGTAAGCTACTGTTGGGACAATTTTCGGCGGTATTACACGTAAGCTTCGTATAATTTCTGGACTGACATAGGTCAGATGACCATTAGGAACGCATCCATAGTCTTCCCTATGAAGAGATAAATAAAAAATAACAGTTTAAAACTCAAATAACCCACGCTGTATTGGACAATATGGCATGCTGTCAAATAGCACTGCATTACCTGTCGAAATCCTTTTCGGCCATTCCTTGATCCAGAAGGCTGACTTTGGCTTTGGTTTCCAGCAAAATGTTCTTGGAGTTCAGCTTGCGGTGTATTATCCCTTTGGCGTGTAGATAACTCATTCCCTGAAGAAAAAAATGATATTGTTAGTAGAGCTAATTATATTTTACTAACTGTACAACTTAACGAATTTGGGACAATTAACCCGAGAAATGCTCTTTTTATAACATTTCTCAAATAAATGAATGAAAACTAAGTTTACATTAGTCTGTTCATGAATGAGAGTAATAATTCAAAAATTCAAAAATGTTCCAGTCATTTTTTAACAGTGATGCATTTGTAGGGACTGTGCATGGCACCAAACTAGATTCGACCAGTTTCTCCTCATGACAGCCTTACGAACTTTTTACCGTCGATATAATGAAGCATAATGGTACAGTGTAATAAAAGTAAGAATATCTACTTCAATAGGTGGTGATGTTTCTCTGCTCTTTTCATGCTTCATTTTTATAATCTATCATTGATAGTAAGGTATTTGAAAAGTACAGACTTATGCCGAGCCCTGTACATTTTTTTAAACTTATTTATGGGCGCGTACTTTGCGCTAACATTCATTGCAAAGGAACCAAGGGGCCGATCGTGCCCCGAATGTGGACATGCAGTGAATTTTATACGGGTATTGAAATCGTGGTTTGCACCCATTCAAGGTGCACCCGTCTGTCCCGTTCAATAAATCAAAAAATAGGGTAAAGCATAAAAGATTGGCGATCAGGAGGGTTGAAAAGAAAGAGCGCGTGCAATACTCGTTCCCCGTGCAATACATTTTGCAAAATAGGTGTTACGAGGACCCTCTATTTGGGATGGGGAACAGATGCACTAGGACTGGACAATGGCGCGATTTTCAGAAAAGATTTTGGCGTTTCTTACCTGCGCCACCTGACGAGCTATGTGCACTTTATAGGGCAATGGGAAATGGTCCTTTTTCACGTGAATGTGATCGTACAGGGAGCTACCCTTGCGAATGCTAAATAAACGAAAAAAATATAGTCGAGATAAGTAGCCTGATATAAATGCCAACATTCCAATAAAGATAAACTAAAAGTTATTTTTTTTTTGGCAGTTTTAATGTCTGGAACTTTTGAGTATAAACAAAATGAAACTCCTTGCAGTGGTATTTTTTCAAAGTTGAGTACATGTATTGTGCATTTGTAATTTTATGCTGTTTATGGCTTAAACTTTTTGTGTTTAGCCCATCTGTTTGCCAGTAGAGGGCGCGTGTTGTGCCTTACCTGGTAACGATGGCCAACTGAGGCATGTCGATGCAAACTCCCATGAAGAGCGCCACATTTTCGTGGCGTATCATGCTCAAAGAAGTGACTTCTTTCCAAAATTGCGTCGTTTCCTGTTCGCTGCTGATGTGGAAAATGTGAATCATGACTTCGCCGTGCCATCGACCCCTGCGCGCGTACGAAACAAAGTCAAACATAAGATGGCCGTGTAATGCATTTTTCATACGTTTCATGTACTGTATACAATTGGTCATAAACTTATCCGGCGCGAGGCCTTGGTCCACTGTTCCTGACCAATTTAAAAGCTCGGACAATGCACGCGGCTTCGCAAATTTGCAACATTTGACTTGCGCAATTGACGATGCGTGCCCGTTTACACGTAGGCTCGTGCATAATTAGAGCGTTTATTTCGCACACGAGCACATTCGGGAAGTCCAGAAGTATAGGAAAACTCACCGATAAATGTCGTGACGTCGTCCTCTTCTTAACTGCCTCCCAAATTTCAGATCTTTGAATGGGATGCTCCATTCTCCTAAACTGTCCTTTTCGTTGGAATGAGCCTGGTTGTATACGCTGAAAAAAAAAGTTATTACTTCAGCATTTTTCTATTGCGCATCTATGCGGATTGGTTAATTCTTTTGAATTACATTTGCAATTCGAGGAACCGAGTTACGATTAACGCGGAATTCATATTTACCTGTTAGAATCGTCATCGTTGTCGTAATCCTCAAAACCAGATTCGCTTCCTTCAAATGCATCGTCTGAAATTTAATCAATCCAGAGTTTTAATTAGTGTGTAATTTAGCTTGCTGCTAGTGTATTTCATCGAAAAATTATAACCCAATTCAGCATTTTGCAATATTAACATACGTTTTGAAATATACTTTGAAATGCAATCAGTGACTCTTAATTTAACATGTGCCTGATTCATTTAATATATAGAATATTCATTTTATATAGAATATCTGCTAATTAAGATATGAATTTTATCTAGTTAGTCGTATTGGGTAATTATTTTAATGCGCTGGCATTAGTAACAATAAATTGTGTTAGCTGGAAGGTTTTCCGTTTTCACCATGGCAACATACTGTAATTATTATTTTTTGTATTTTACAGGCCTATTCGACAAACACGCTTTTTAAACGTCTCTATAATAATTTAATTAGCCTGAATAATTACGATCGGATAAATTTTAGAAAATAGGCCAAGTTTGAGGTTATTAGCCAGGGACAAATTTCTGGTTTTTCATGAGTCCCAAGCAGGTGGCAGGCTAGACCCTTATAAATTCAGCTCTCCTTATAGGATTGTTGAAAAAAAAAGCATTTTCGATCCGAAAATGTTATTCAACGGTTGGTGCAACAGGTGCTAAAAACCACAAATTGGGAGCAGATGTGATTTCGAGCAAAGCAGTTTTT
Source organism: Ommatoiulus sabulosus (assembly GCA_034697705.1). NCBI lineage: Eukaryota > Metazoa > Arthropoda > Diplopoda > Julida > Julidae > Ommatoiulus > Ommatoiulus sabulosus. The sequence goes on from JAQGAO010001466.1 coordinate 11,636, forward strand.
AACCATGCAGCTCATGTCAACTCCCTCCCCCGTGCAATTTTTCCCATTTATTTATTCAATGTGTAAATGGCCTTGCGTGCTAGGTATGCAAAGTTACAGTCAAGCGTGAAAATGTATAACAGTGCTAGAAAAACGGTTACAAAGCCCTGGCATATAATGATATCGGAATATGACATAATTTAAAAAGCACATTGCGTGTCTGGCCAGTGAAGACCCGCCAATGTTTCAGCTCCGTTTTTTAGCCTAGCTCTGAAAAATCCATTTTTACCTATTTGTTTACGTAGCGCTTACGTTATGTAATAATAATTGGAGCTTATTCAATGCGTCCTCATTTCCAACTCCGGGATGATCCCAGGTGATTGAATAGCTCGCCGAAACGCATTTGGGTCAAAAAATCGTGCATAATTCAGTATATATCCTAGCTAGGGTTTAAAATCGGACACGTGTCTGCGAATAAAACAAAAAGGCTATGCTAATAAACGTATACAAGTAGTCACATTGCGAAAGTAGGACTGACAACTAAGCTAACAATGGCTTTTAAGGGTTTCCAAAACCTGAATTTTAATGTGGAAAAATAACCTAGATAACATTAAATAAAATTAAACGAAGTCATGCGAGGGATACTTTTTGCAAATTTGGACCAACTCTCAAGCCAGGTTTCTGTAAGAATTCAAATATTGTTACATTCATTGGAACGAACTTTTTATATCTTATTCCGATAATAGCTGAAATTGTGATCAGCTTCGTACAAGGTTTTTTGAGAAATTTTTTTTTTTTATAATATTTATTTTCTGTGATAGTAGCATTCTCATAAATATATTCCCATAAATCCATTAAAATCAATCTTGAAGTATTAATTTGTCCGCTGCAGAGGTCAACAGTCTACAGTGTATGTTTACACCAATTTCATAGACCAATAAGAATTGGAACTAAGAACTCAACTTCCAGTATGTTTGCCGTTGCAATTGGATGAGCTAGGAATGGTCCCAAATGAGAAACTTACCATTGGTCGTAAAAATTTTTCGTCCTACTGGTGGCCACGTCGCGCACATGTCTTCACGCGGTCCGTTTCTGGACTCCAAGCTCAGTGTTCTGGTTTTTGACGGACACCGGCGCCCGAACCGCCCTTCGTCCAACTGTCCACAAAATAGGTGCACCGTGTGCGCCATGTTGGCAATGGATTTCTCCTTCAGAAGTCCGGCGCTGAAGCATTCTGTAGGAACCGAAGCGTGGACAGGATAATGCTGATATGGCGCGTCGTTGTAGCAGACGGTCTGCCTAACCAACTGGTGATGGTGGTGGTGATGGTGAGGAATGGCCAAGGGATCACGGATGCCACCGGAGGACGGTTTGGATTGCGAGCTGCGAGTTCTGGATGGGAAGCAGTTTGAAGAAGCTGAGGGCGTTGTCAGCTGGTGGTCAGAGGCAACGCGAATATCACAATCACAAGATGGCGTCTGGGCGACGGAGGAGGACAACGAGCTAATGCCGCTATCCCTCTGGATACAAGGGCAGCGCGGGGATTGGCAATGTCTTTGGAGGCCAGTAACCATTGGAACTTCTCGTTTGCAACGCTCCTGGTGCTGCCATTGCATCGGCCATCCTTTGGAATCGCCCGAAAGTACCAGCTTGAGGCGTTTGCGGACCATCTGGCTTTCCGAGTTTTTGCATCCATACTTGCCCTTCATGTATTTTTCGCACAACGCGTGCTCATGGTTGCTCGAAGAGTAGCAAGTGCCATTGTCTTGTTGTTGGCCTTTGCGGCTCCGTAACCAGCATACCAACCGCCTGTAGAAACCGCTTGCACTATTGCTTGCGTTGTTATTAACGTTGGTTGGCCTTGGCACCGTGGTGCAAGTGGTGCGGGCCGTCATTAGGCTGGGGGTAATGTCGTTCCTCCTCAACGTGTTGGGTGTCTGGAGGCCCATGACGTGCAGTTGGTGGTTGCAAGAGTCGTCTTGAGGGCGGTGACCAATGCTGTTGGCAGGAATGGATTCTCTTCGGTATGCACATTCTTTGTGTGATGTCGTCAATCTTGTTCGGTTTAGACCTGCGAATGAGTCGGAATGATATCATTAACATTTGTGGGACAGATACAAAATAGTAGCATTGAAATGTCTTGATTTCCGTGCCATTCCTGAAGATTTTCTTGATTTGGTAAAATGTCATCATCCGAGTCAATTTGAAATCTGGATGGACCTCACATATTTTCACAAGATTGTCAGCGTGGTCTGCAGGTGATATGGCATTTAACGAGAGCAACTCCATGGGTTGTCATTAAGGGTCATGGCTACCCAGCTCATCAAGAAGGAACAATGTTTACAACTTACAAAAAACAGCTGTGAAAAGTTTCACTCCCATTGTCGATAATATTTTTTTCATTGATTTCACAAATAATAGATACCTGATTGCCACTAGTTGCAGTCGAAAATGATAATAACAGGCTAGGTTAAATGCCAGGTGCTTTTATAACCTATAGCCCTGATTGTAACTATTTGAAAGACATTTAATGTTTTGCATCATAATTGGCACTGGCGTGTTAATTGTCACCCTTGTACTAGGTGTCATTGTGCCATTTCACTTTCACTGCAACTAACTAGCATCCCACCAACATGCAGTGTTAACTCATGCTGTGGAATCAGAAGGTCATTCTTCCGTGGAAAAAAGACATTGGCAGACGTCCATAGAACGACGCCTTGTAAGTCGGAAAAACACATCCCAAGAATTAGTCAACTTTCGATAAGTGAATTTTGATGTGATTCACCTGCATGCTACTCATTTCGTTCGTGCAACCCAGGTTCAAGTTTCTTATTAGTTACTATAATTATCCGATATTGTGATGATTAGAATGCTGGTCGACGACTTCAGCTCTGATGTTGGCCAAGTTCACGCCGAATGACAATGGCTGAACAAAGAACCGCGCATGCATTCTTTTGCTCTTTCGATAAGAATAGCAATGAGTTGTAACGGCTTAGCTCTGGCTAACCAATGGTGACGCCGTCTCAATGCCATTAGGATGAAAAGAGCACAGGATGCAGATTGCATTGTTTGGCCAGACTGCAAAGTGAATACACAACTACATGTACTTACCACAGCTATGGATGGAATCACGTGCTGATTCAGAATGAATATCTGCTTTGTTCGGTTGGAGAACTGAATTGTTAAGCTGGTCAGTGTGGTCAATGCATTGCCGATGCGACACTGAACTATAACAATGAAATAGAAGGAAAAAAATGCATTTTACTTTTATGAGGCAACGTTTTGAAATAGACATGAAAACATTCTTTTCAACGAAAAACGCAGACGCTTGTTGATCCCATATTGCGAAATGGCAGAAAACGATTTGTCTGCGTATTTTATGATGTTTACCTGAATTAAACCTGTTATGCCATATGGTTCTAAAATGTGTGTCTATAGGCATAAATATGAACGTCAATGCCATTTTTATTATTATATTTACGAAATTTTTTAAAAAAACAGACGTGTTTAATTCTTGTCAAACAAAACACTTCCAAGGATCTTTGTGCGATCAATAGCTTATAGGTTTCAAACGTGGGAATGATGAATCTTCAGATCCAACGATTCTGCACGAATATAAGGGAAGAAACATGTTTATCACAAGTGCAAGGTGGCTTAGAGGTTAGCATTCTCGTCTTGTATTCGGTAGACCCAGGTTTGATTACCTGGTCGGCTATCCTCGATTGTGGTTTTTCATGGTTTCCCACAATTCCTCCAGGCGAATGCTGAGATAGTTCCTATTTTAAATCGGCCATGACCGTCTTCCTATCCCATCCCATCCTCCTTATTAAAATCCCAAATACGGAAAATATCACTAAATTGTGATGCTGGGGTCCATCATGACCAGGCTGCTTAGTCTGACTTAAATTGTAAAATGACCCTTCCTTCCCTCCCCCCAACCCTTCCTGCCAAATGGTACTATGTACTGACTGCAGGGTAAAGAATTGAATTGAATTGAAAATAGCTGACTGGATTAAGCGTGATCGATTTAACCGGCTTCCACTGTACATGTAATTTTAGGCATCAATCGAAAAATTTTATGGAAAATACGTTTCTGCAATTAACGAATGAAAATACTGTAATTATGAAATGGGAAGTCAATATTTTTTTAAATTGCCCACTTGTTAGTTTTTGGCATTGCAAAGCTGTCCATTATTGCTTTGAATCCAACAGTGGAAAACCATTATCAACCAGCTATGGGAAAAATTCTCGTCGTCACATGTCCAGTTTTTGGCTAAAAATTTGGAAATATGAATTTCCAGCAGCGCCGGTTTAATCCGAATTTCGAAGAATGGCGAAAATAAAACACGACTTATACATAAGTTAGCAGCAGCCTTCAGCGATTTCCTCGAACTTCGCTTCTTGGAAATCATCTTTTTAGATTATGATGGTCAACTGGCCATTTTTATTTATGGAAGCACATCCGATACCGTTCGATATTTCAAGCAAAAAAATCAAAATGACTGTGGTTTCGCCATCGATATATAATTTTCAGCGTTTGATGCTCGTGGCCTTATCGAGATAACTTGCCAAAAAAAGTTGTCATTCTCTCTCTGAATTATTCACTAGTTTTGGACGTTCCAAGAAACGGCTTCTTTCCAGATTTTGTAATTTCTACTTATGAACGATCATGGATATTGAACATGGAAGTAATCGACCTTGCCCAATGGCGATGGTGACGCCATCTAGTGATATCAAATGAAAACTATTGATCTAGCAACTGTTGGCAGCTCCATTACATACATGTACACTGTATAACAACAAAGGATATGTTTTTTTAAAAAAACATTTCCAATAACATTACTTATTTAAAGTGCTTACAAATAGGAAAAGAAAATAACAGTAAACTTTAATGGTATGCTTGTAAAGATTTAAACCCTTGTTCGTTCCAATTTCCAAATGGAGAGGACATGAATAAAAAAAATATTAGAGGTAATCAGACAAAAGTTTCGCAGATCACGATTTGGCAGTTGCAAAGTCCCGTGTGTATAAAAAGGAATTGGTTTGAAGACGACCTATAAAACTTTAAATATTTTTTTTAAACCATTTACCGTTTTGATTTTCAACAAGTGACTATACGACTGTTCAAGTGCAATATGTGAAGCTTCTATCTGAGCACCCCAATTACTTACATTGCACATTTGAGAATACAATGAGCATTTTTATATGAGTTACAAATATCAGCTATTAATTTCAAATTGACATTTAAGCAAAATAAACCTGCCTGCACGACGTGTTACATGTAAAGGATAACTGTCATATCAAGTATTATATGCTAGAAAATTCGAAGACATGTGCAGAACTTGTAACAAATTAGCACGTAAACGAACACTTTGCAGTCGTATTTAATGATAATTTTCCATAAGGACTGGAAAATGCGGCGCGCGCATAATAAGACGCCGTTTATCAGTTGGGATTTTATCATATGTCGCTGACACAAATTCTCGAAATAAAGATTAAAAAGCTTCTAGAAATAAAAAAAAAAAATAAAAAATGGGAAAATTTGTATTCCCGTTGCCTCCAGTGAATAGCGATATGAAGAACGATGAACAACACGCGTATTCAGTTATCTTATGAATAGGCGGCTTTCATCGAAATTTTTCGGAAAAAACGCAGCTAGTCTAGATCTCTGAGAACGATTTCTCAGAAAATCGCATTTTTAATTATTTTTTCGGTCGTACACCGCTTCCTCCGGGCTAGACATATTTATAACCCACAATAAATCAGCATTTTTAATATCAGCATCGTACTATAGGTTCCTAATATACAGTATATACATGTATATTGCTCGCGACGCAGCTTGGCCTGCCATACCCCTAGGGACTGATATTTGCAAAATTAACGAAAATAAATGTAAAATAAATAAACAGAAAATAATATAGGCAACGTTCCTTTTCTGGGCCTTAAAGCAATGCTTTTTTCACCGTTTTCAAGGAGTTTTCGCCCTTTTTATGTTCCTTGTAAAAAAAAAGTATTTCTGAATAATTCATCCGAATTTCATTTCATATACAATAAACGAGGATCAAATAAAGCGGAATATCTGGCAACACCGGTTCTTTCGGAACCAAGATGGCGTCTAAAGTTGCGCATTAGTGTCGTCACGGTTAAAAAACTAGACGTGAAAACAAACCCCGCTTCAGAAAGGACAACTTTAAAATTATCCATTTTCGGTTAAGACAGCATGTTAAAGGTCATGGTGCTGTACGTGTACTGGCTGCGGTAATGAATTGAATTGAAGTCAAGAGAAGTTATGTTGCTTTCAAGACGTGCAATTTCAGTAAAAACGACATTATTTTTAACGGTTACCATAGTTTCGGCTGTATAATGCTATTATTGTCACCGTATTATATCATGAATTAAAACTTGTAGCTCACAATGAAATATCTTGAGTTGTGTAACTTCTGAAATTGTTGGGGGGGGAGAGGGGGGAAAGGGATAATTTTATCATCTCAGGCCGATTACAGCCAACGTTCAAATTACGATTAAATGAATAATTAACCATGGACATGACCTGGTAACACATGATTAGGTATCAGTTCAGATACAAGAGCATATACATACACATGCATTTCACACCATTATCTGAAGATTTTCTATACATGTTTATTCTAATAATTTGCAATAGTTTCAAAAGCGGATTTCTAAAGCTTGGGGCGGCCATATCATACTTTCAAGATGGCGATCAAAAGTCGACCAACATGAAATGTGTGTGTAGATTTACCATGCAAGGTGGGACGTAAAAATGCACTTTCAAATACAGCGAAAAACCAATATTTGGGGAGGCTGCTGAAATAGCCGCCGGGGGCGCTGCATTCCACGCCGCGGCAACCGCCAATTTCCACCTGCGACGCATCAGTTAATTGCTAATTGGTAGCTGCGTGTTGCAGGGCGTCATATTCCTCATTGAAAAATTATCCATCATTATCCCCTGGGATAATTTATCGTAACAAAAACTGGTACTTGGCGAAATTCCTCCCAAAATCGGCCCCAAAAAAATGGTCGCAATCCAACACCTGTACACACATACAGGCCACTAAGTGGAGCGCCATTTCATAAATAGCTTAATTAAAAACCAACAATTTTGAGCAAATAATTAGTCGGCTATCTGTTAAAACAACTTAAGATGTCGCTCGCACAACGCACTGTGCCACCTGTGTTTAATTGCCATGCGAAAGTGAAGGGCAGCCATATTGAATAGTGAAACATAGGCGATATCGTATCATAACTTACAAAAATGCATAAAATTAAGAATCTGAGTCTAACGTGTAAAGTAAAGTTAACTGCGAAACATTCCTTATTTTAGAACTCATTCTGATAATTTTATAAATTAGCTTCATGGCCCGTAAACTTTGCAATGAGACCATCGAAATTGCCCCATTAATTTTCCACCACATTATCACAGTTATAAAGTCTCCTGTTTGTTTACTTGTTTGCACATTATGAACAATATTTTGTGCAAAAATTGGTTATGTAAGTTAACTCAGAATACAGTGGAAAACACGGGTAACAGGCAAAGCATGGCCATCGCATGTCCAGCGCAAATACATCAGGCGAACGAAGTGACAATAAAACAGCCATTAGCAATATGGACTCGATCTAAAAATACGCCAAATTTCGAAAAATCCATAACTGCGAAACCCCATGGGTCCATATTCCGGAAGGGTTCGCGAGCCGGACTCTGACATGAGGCACTGCTAGATATTGCAATTAGATTTTAGGTCAGGTTGGTTTATTTATGACGCTAATAAACGTCGAGCGAATAAAGGCGAAAATTATTTGTTTTCAAAATCGGACCGTCGTTGAATCCCCGAAATGGCGAATGAAATATGGCGCACGGGGAGAACAGCACCCCCTGGTGGGTTGATGACATCGAAACAATATGGACGGAATCGGATTTCAATGGAAGAACATACCCCGTTAGTGCCGAACAAGCAGTAAAAGACGAAGAGGAAAATAAGCTAATGGTTGGAGCGCCGTAGGGGGCGCTGGTGCGGATTTTTTTGCAGACTGCATACATTCGTACCGGAAGGAGGATCCGAACAAAGACAGGAGGTCGAATGGGGATAGTGTGGCCACATCATTTTAGAGGGAAATAAAAGAAGTCGTTACAATGAGCAAAAAGGGATTTCTCCGAGATAAAATGTCATTTGATTGGGGAAAAAAGTTGTTTCATTTTTATAACTTGCTTTTTTCTTAGAGGAACAACTATTCTCCATCTACAGCCAATATCACAATTCGCCACCAAGCGGCAGTTTGCGAAAGCGAACGATGAAAAAGTTACACGAAGAAAGGCACATAACACATGCAGGAATTATGAGCCTATGTGCCTTTCTTCGTGTAACATCATGTTTAAAGCACATGGGCTCATGGTGTTATAGCAGGTGCCTGTCTACGCGAATTAAACTCCTTCAAAAAAAAGGGGGGTTCGTAAGCTAGTTTTTTTTAAAAAACATTCATAGATAAACCTTTAATTTTTAAGTCATTGTTGAAAATCTTACACAAATTATACCGGGGTATAATGCATTAAATACATTTAACAAATTTATGTTAATATTAAAATTGCCTACATAATAAAAAAACATTATAATGTTTTGTAGATGTTAATAATGTTAAAACACATGTCAAAACACGTTGAAAATGTACAAGCATGCATGTTCAACTGCATTTAATTATGAAAATAATTAAATAGTCCTTCTTTGGACAATATATACTTACGACAACAGGCCAAAATCAAGTTTTTATTTGTCATTGGCAAGTTAAACATTTTCATAAAAGGTTAACGTTTTGTTATAATCTCAACCTATGCGCTATTATCATCATTGTATTTGTTTGAAAAAGTTATTGAATTGAAAACAACCTGTTAAGAAGAAATACGAGCTTCGGAAGAAAAAATATTTTGAGAAACGTTTGCTAATAATCAATGGCTTGTTTAAGTGGTCAACAACGTGTCTTCTATTGGATGCAAGCCTCCGAGATACAAGATGGCTGCAATATGATTGGCATATGTTGACCGCAAAAATAAAGGGTTAACTTTTCCTCGCTCTATCTTCTGGCTAAGTACATGTTTTTGACATGTGAAATTAGCGCCGTTTTTTCATGTTGTTCCTCGCTTGTCGGTGTCCATCATTTCATTGCTTGGGGTCAAATGAAAATTAACAAGCGTAGAGGAACTGAATGGATACCAAGAGGCACATTCCTGATGTCAGCGGTACAACAAGAGTTTCCAATGATTGTTGAGTCACAGGCTGCTACCTGCTATAAACTAAGGCCGCACTAATCGCTGTTTAGTACCGTTTTACCAAACTGAAACAAATCCTTATCATCAACGAACAGTTTATAGTACAAGTACTACATTGTATAATCATAGCAAATAAACTATAGGGCACGTGGGGTTGAATTGCATCGCGTTATCAATTCATTTTGAGCAGAATACTGCATAAGGGTAAAAGCACGTAGAACGCCTATTACAGACGCTTACCTCTCTGCGTACAACTACAAAGTGAGGCATAAGTCTGTTTTCGGATCAAACAATTAACAAACAAAAAACTGTATATCATTTATGGACTGAACGTGATGAGATGGAATGGAATTGTAATATTCGGGAAAATTCGAATTCTGTATCCCTCAGCTTACGAAGAAGTTGGCTGGAGGCTTTCGTGCATGGTAAGCGTCTGTAATAAGCGTTCTACGTGCTCTTACCCTTAGGGTAAGAATACGTTGAATGCTTTATTTAGCCGGGCCGAGTTTATAACAAGCGCTGATAAGGACGGAAGTCTATAATGAAAAAAAAAACGTAGCGTCATGACGCGTTTGACGTCACGCAGCCATCAAGATGGCGATTTTATTTATTTTTTTTCTTTCGTGATCCCTTCGACTTCCGTAGGCCTACTTATCAGCGCTTGTTGTAAGCTCGGCCCGGCTAAGCATTCAATGTATTCTTACCCTAGCAGATTTTTAGTAGTTCTATTAGGTCTCGACCATATTGGAACTTTTGGAGCCATTTTACAGCATCTTGCTTCTGTATTGGTAAGTAACAAGAGTATACATGTATCACGTTTTCATTGCAAAATTGAAGAGGAACTGGCGGAAATGGAAATGGTTTCACAAAGATTTGCCAAAACAGATATTTAAAATTTTCCAATTTTGCCAGTTGGCGTATAGAGATTGAATACCAATAGGTATGAATAATCCCATTCAGGCGAGATTCCTGATGAAAGCAAAAGCAACTCGAGATCCTGGAAAGCAGATTAGAATTTCGCGATTTGCGGCAAAATTTCAAATTCAAAAAAGGACCATTTTCATCTCGCAAATTGGATACTTGCATATATATATAGAGAGGGGAGATTTTCGATCGCTTCAAAGTTAATCAACAGCGTGTACAGATTTAAGCATTTTTGCTAAGTCTATTGCCAAAATGGAGAAAAAAATATTAAGGTTGTTAAAAAACAACATTTTGAGGATGGAATACAAAAGCATAGGAATGAGTTTACGTATATATTATAAAACTGTGAATCAAAACGTTTATCCAGAATGTTGTCAAAATATAGATTGAAAATTAATTTCCTAATCAAAAATGCACGTGGGCTATCGTTATCAATTTCTTCAATAACTTCTCCAAACGATGACAAAAAGATTTGTAAAAATGGTCTGAACACGCTATATACTTGTATTTTTAAAACGTTCTACGTTTTCAGCATGTCTTGCATGGACACGTATTCTTGTACACACATTTCTTGCAATTTATACATGTAATCGTAAAAAATGATTATTGGCATCCTGGCACCATTTATAATTTGTTGAAAGAATAGCCATGCTAAACCCGATTTTGGACCATTAACGAATAAATAACGATTTCGTTATAATTTGGCATTTTTAATGGGATTTGATGGACGAAGAAGGTCAGTTTGACATCATGGATGACTATGTTTAAGTTTGAATCCAACCAGAAAAACGTTGTTTTTCGATTTTATTTGAAAACATGGATCCTCTCAATTACCAATCTATATCACGGTCTACAGTGCAAGTATTTTTCAAGTAAGAAATTGATGCACTCGTGACTCTGCATAGGCAAAACGAGATACTATATGTACTGCATTTCCCACGGCGCACACGAATTTCCTGAACGTCTCCAAAGCATGGGGATCTTCTATACTCGCCCTCAACCAGAACGAGCTAGTGTGGATGGCAGAGACTGTTTGCATTTTTCATTTATTTATTGGCAAAAATATACAGTGGTTGTTTAGTGCATTAAGAAATGTTAGCTCATGATGTTTTCCGAGTCCTTTTCTGGTCACCCCTTGAGGCCTGAGAACGTAGGTCTATAAGTACGGTACGCATCCTTTCAGTAGCCACAACTATACGATACTGTATAAGCCTATGAAAGGCATTTTTCCCTTTCCAAAGAGAAGTTGAAAATCCCGCTATAACCCTCTCGTATACCCGATGGAGCACCGTGCTTTTAAATAATTCATGGCGACCATCCACAATACCGTCAACAATTTTCGAGAAATGACGAGGAAAAAACGCTCCAAACTCCCTATGATGGGCAGTCGAGCTATAGAGCAGGATATACGATGATTTCTATAATGAAACCAGCAAGTGAATCAGGAAGTTCAGGACTGTTTAACTTTTCATGATGCAAGCGTATAATAGGAAATACTGTCCATTTCCTATGAATACATGCAGTATACATGTATTTCCTATGAATACATGCAGTATATATATACATGTATTTCCTATGAATACATGCAGTATACATGTATTTCCTATAGATTTCCCAAACAATTTTCAAATAATCTAATGCCATCTCAATGATCTTACTTTACATAAAGAAGAGTAACATTTATTAAAGAATGTTTTGTGCATGGTACCTTGTATATTGCCTCAAGAAATTTATTTCATGTTTTCTCAAGAATCATCACTGATATTTTCTCAAGAATCAACAATGTAATATTTGCTCAAGAATCATCAATATAATGTATTTCTCAAGAATCAGCATTGATATTTTCTCAAGAATCATCATTGATATTTTCTCGAGAATCATCATTGATATTTTCTCGAGAATCATCTTTGATATTTTCTCGAGAATCATTTATGATATTTTCTAAAGAATCATCTTTGATATTTTCTCAAGAGTCGTCTTTGATATCTTTTGGAGAATCATCTTTGATATTTTCTCAAGAACTACAGTGTCTTTTATTTTTTTAAAGACCTTTCTTCTTATACTTCTCAAGGATCTATACCGTTATGTTTTCTCAAGGATCTTGTTTCCTTATTACTCCAGGATTTTCCACCCAATTTTTTCAAGAAACCTCCTTCCTATTTTTTCAAGAACCTCACCTTCCTATTTTCTCAAGAACCTACCTTCCTGTTTTTTCAAGGACATACCTTCCTATTTTCTCAAGAACCTTTCCGATGAGTGTGAACACTGGCAGTACATGTATCGTATAAGCGTGTTCCGTGTCCGGAAAATTCTTCGCTGGCAATTCTTCGCCAGCAATTCTTCGCCAGCAACTCTTCGCCGTGGAAAATTGTTCGCCAGCAATTCTTCGCCAGGGACAATTCGTCGCCTAGGGTATTGGGTTAGGCCAGTGGGGGTGTGGGGGCCGCAGGCCCCCACCAG
>JAQGAO010001467.1:0-24267 GCA_034697705.1 Ommatoiulus sabulosus
TTTCGTTCACTCAATTCGTCCTTTATCGTGTGGCGCGCTTCACTCGTTCTGGCCGTTTGAACATCAAAGGTGCCGACTCGGAGTCAGCATACTGGTCTTTTCGTATACTGTGCTCATAACCCACATCTGAATAAAATGTAGGTTTATTGATACGTTTTGTAAAATCCGTTTTGTGAAATATGTAGTTATGTACACTGCACCAAAACATTTTTTGTTTTCAAAAAAAGTCGAAGACATGATTTAAATGTAAGTTTCTTGATAAGTTTTATAAAACATGCTTTAAAGAAAACATGTTTTATAAGGTACATGTAACTAATTCCAATGCAATGCAAATGCATTTTGGTTTATATATACTGTATATCCAGCAATGCATTTAAAAAAGCATTATTAATCAATACAATATAAAAAATACATTTTTTTACAAAATTACAAAAATTGTATTTGCAATTTTATAAAACGCATTACAAATACATATTTTGTTTAATTTATTTAAAAATGTATTTTTGTTTGGAATGATGCCAGGTGGCTAATAAATAGCCGGATCTTTATCTAATTATACTCATATGTCATATCTAAATGATAATACATTGAGATACATCTAAAACATATTTCTTAAATGCAAGAAATTCAAAGTTATGTAGAAAAATTTATATATTTTTAAATTCATTTAAATGTAGGTTTCTATACAAATAAATAGTTTTTTTATGATATTTAAATACAATTTAAAATGTATTTTTGTTACATTGCAAAATATGTATACCATAAGGTAATTTTGACGATGAATGTTTTAAAAAAATTTTAATAGTACTTTGGAAATGTATTTTAAAATGTATTTTAAAATAGGTTTACATTTACTTATCATAATATATTTAAAACATACATGCAAGATACATGTTTTTGGAAATACATTGTAACTCGGATGTTCCAATCTATACATATTTAGAATAACTTGTAAATGTAATTTAAAGCTAAAACTACATTTATTACAGAAAATGCGTTTCCGAAAATATATTTCTTAAAGTTTTTGTCGATATGGGAATAGCTGCTACAATTCTACTAATCAATGCGGATTCAATGCAACTTATTATTAGAAATTGTTGTAGATACTGTATTTTGACACCTTTGGGGTCAGAATTTCTGCAAAAAATGCGAGAAATAACAGACCCTTATGCCTTGAAACTGTCCTTAACAAGGTATTGAACACCTTTGTCTTTAAATACCACGAAACGTTGCCTTAAATTTGTTTGTATGCAATTTATTAAAGTTTTCGAAACAAATGTTGAAAACTTCAATACATTTTCTGCACAAGCCTTGATAAATGGGATATTTTCACAGATTTTCTATCAAATTTCTTGGATTGCAACTAATGCTATCCGTAAAATTTAGCAAGCATAGATCGCAACTAGAAGGTGATTTAACCAAAAAACAAAAAACAAAAACAACATTTAAAATCTTTATCAAAACTGCAGATATATTTAATGTTTATACAGAAGGCAATATTTTTTATATGGCACATTATATAAGCTGCACGAAATATGTAATAACTTAGCCTATTTTTCAAAAACCCTTAGGAAAAAAACTGATTGCAAACAGACAACAAACTGGTAGTTTACTGATATCCTTATAAAATGAGCACGTACCAAACTGCTTGCAAACCATCTGCACTTGAAAACAATATTATCAATTTACAATCAGTTATCAACCAGTTTGAAAAGTAAAGTAGATGTAAACTATAAAAAAAAAATATGTAAACTCCCTGTATTTGCTCAAGTATTCTTTTTTTTTGTTCATGAAAATGTTTCACAATCCATGTTCCACCATATCTTCGTATTAGCTTAATAATATGCATGTATTTTCTCAAGTACTTTATTTTCATGAAATGTTTTAACAATCATTGTTTCACCATTTTTCCTAATCAGCTTAACAATATGCCTGTATTTGCTTAAGAATGTTTTTTTCAGAAAATGTTTCATAGTCCATGTTCCACCCCTTCTTCATATTAGGTTAACAATAAAGTCCACGATTATTAGTGGTCAAGTCTTCTAACAGATTCAAGCAATAAAACCAAGAAGAACGTTGCAGCGTTTACAAACACCGAAATTGGGACAACGTCTACGAACAACGACCGTAGAACTAGTCTAACGTTTTAATACAATTCCCTAATGAGCAACATATATCATATACAAGTTTAATTCATGGTAGTCGGCCCAGTTTTATCTTCTCATCCACACTTACTGTCTCGTTTTCCATTTAAATTTAAAATCTAGACTGCAATTTATCCACGATATAGCTTATTTTATAATTTGGGACATGCAAATTGCGTCCCATTACGAGTCTCCAATTTTCCTCTCTGTCTCACACGCAAACACTTTCGTCGTGCTCCACGCAATGTCAACTCCCTGCGTTAAGGTGTCTTTCCCCCAACTCAATTCCCTCCTTTCTAATCATGTTATTCTCTTAATTACACCACTGTTAGCCAACGTTTGCCATTACGGGTAATCCACTGTGGTTTTGCCGCTGTTTTAAGCACCATTAATCGTTTCTATATGTATATCAAAAACGGAGGCACGCGCGGAGGACTTTCTAATCATACCATTTTAAAAAGGAAAGCGTCTTATTGAAGCCACCCAAACATGGAGAAGAAAGGAATGCAATTCTGACATTTTGAACAAACTTATGCACGTGTCAACAATATTTAGGTGTACGAGATACAGTTGGGTCGGATATACTGTATCTCGTACACCTAAATATTGTTGACACGTGCATAAGTTTGTTCAAAATTAAATGCACCCCACATTTATGAGAAATTAATTTGAAAACGGGGATAGATTGGAGCATATTGTAATACATTTTGAAATGCATTGATAGGAATACGTACTGAAATGCATTGATAGGAATACGTACTGAAATGCATTGATAGGAATACGTACTGAAATGCATTGATATTATCATACTAGTATGTAATGAAATGCATTGATAGGAGTGCGTAATGAAATGTATTGATAGGAATACGTACTTAAATGCATTGCTAGGACTGCGTGCTGAAATGCTTTGATGGGAATACGTAATTTAAATACATTGATGGGAATACATACTGTAATGCATTGATGAAAACACCTTCTGAAATGCATTGATCTGAATACATACTGAAATGCATTGATAGGAATACATTCTGAAATGCATTGATCTGAATACATACTGAAATGCATTGATAGGAACACATTTTGAAAATGCATTTTAATAACAAAAATACTTATTTTTAATGTATTACAATGTTTTCAAATTCATTTTTGAAATTGATATATTTTGAATGTGGTTAATTACTATTTAATGGTCACCATTAAAACGACCTGGAAAGCTGATGTAATTTTGTCAAACTCTTGTTTCATATAGAATTTGTCTACGAAACGTGACGCAACGACATGCTAAAGAAATGAGCTAAGATTAAGACAAGTTTTTGTTGTGAAATGAGTTTCTAAGTCCGATTTAAAATACATTTCCCACAAAATACGTGTTTAAATATATTTTGTAATCAGCATAGATATGCTTAAAATACACATCTTTCAATATGTTTTAAATATATATTTCCTGCTTCTTGTGATATAGTTACAAGCGAATATTAAAGTAATATTAAGAAGCAAAATCCAATATAAATTAAACAAGTCAAACTGGTTGTTTAGAGAGAGCTTTTCGTTTCCCAATTTTCTGTAGCGAAACATGCATATGATGACATATCATTTCGTGTTTCTAATTATACTAATATAAACTTGCAAACAGCGCTTTTTAGTAATCAACAAAAAATGGCCACTTCAATACACCATTTGCATAAACCAATTTCCTTAGCTCCGAATTTTTTTTTTTAAAAAACTTCATTGTTCAGAACTTCCTTCGGAACTTCCAATCGGAACCTTATCGGAATCGGAAACTGTCAGCAATTACGGAAAATTTCAGTAATTTACATAACATGTTTACCTAAGAAATCTCATTTTCAACTTCCCTGACTTTTACAAATGAAGCCATCTTCAAGTGGTCGGTAATGATAAATTAAATGAAAAAATCGACGACACCGACCAAAAAGTAAATTGCCTAGCTGAATTTGCTTTTTGGTCGATGTCGTTGATTTTTTTCATTTAATTCCCTGACTTTTCCCGGTTTTTAAGCAAATTTCCCTAACAATGATTATGTTATCCACAGTTTTTAAAAATCGGTACAAGACAATATTCAGTATTTTGCCAAATGAACTAATGACAATTTTGAATTTTTTTCAAAATACCTAAGAATTTTAAAAAATGTTGCGAAATTACAGCATGAAAAACTTTTAAAAATGTTTCAAAATTAGCATGAAAAAATTCTTAAAATTCTTAAAATTTGCATTCGAAAAAGGTTGAAAATTTTGCAAGTTTGTCCTGGAAAACTGTTGAACATTTTGCAAATTTGTCCTCGGAAACTGTTAGCAATTTTTCAAATTTGTCCTCGGAAACTGTTAGCAATTTTGCAAATTTGTCCTCTGAAATTGGCGACAATTTTGCAAATGTATACTGGGAAAATTTCAAAAATACTGCAAATTTATACTGGGATAGTTTCAACAAATTTGCAAATTTATACTGGGAAAATTTCAACAAATTTGCAAATTTATCCTGGGAAATTTTCCAAAATTGATACGTCGGAAAATTTAAAAAAATTTGCAAATAGATCCTGAGCTAACGACGTGAAAACATTAATTTTGGATTGTGACAACATCAATACGTTGAATTTCCCTGACTTCTTCAAAACAAGTCATTCTTCCCTGACTTCTTCAAACAAGTCATTCTTCTCTGATTTCTTCAAAACAAGTCATTCTTCCCTGACTTTTCCAGGTTTTCCAGATCTGGGGAAATCCAGCATAATGTGTCAACACAAGGTCATTTCTGTGCAAAAATCACATCCAGTGGACACCGGGTAGTTAAAACAAAGCGATGGATTTCGACTAAACCATAGCATTTTCCGTGTATACGGAAACCTAAATTACCCCTAATGAGCCAACCTCGCTAAAGCATATTTTTCGCAGTTCATCATTTCCACGAATTTTGATAAGGAACCATTCTGTTCCGACCATGGTTATAGATGCACCTTCCCCATCGTCCCGAATTGAAATATGAACAGCCATCATTCTGAATCATGGCTGCAAGAACCGTAAATCGGTTATAGGAGCATTTCACGAAAATTACGTATTCTTAAGATGCAAAAAGCTTATGCATTTTTAAAAGTGGATGTGTTAGCCGCGTGCGCGCCTTTTACGAGATAAAAGTAATCTGAAATTCCCTCCCTTCTACATAATAATAAATATGTGTTTGCGTGGCAGGGAAATGCCCCCCGTGCACATTTATGCAGGCGTGTCATTTATTCGCCTGGTGTTCATAATTTCTCCTCGCTGGCATACGTTAAATATGCAACATTAACTCTGGTTGCATTCATGAGGGACTTACAAATCTTTCGTCTAGCAGACAGTTACAGATCTAAGGGAAATAGGAAGGTAATTAAACTAATACGCTACATCTTGCAAAATTAAATAGATGGCTTTAAACAAATTACACTCGCCTCGTTTAAGAATTCATATCGCTCAAAAAGATATTTTTATGCGTGGCTATAAACTATAAAATTGGCAATAAATTGCGCGCGTACGCCATTTCTAGAGACAGCTGGAATTAATGCTGTCTTAATTTGTAATTAAAACGTAGTGCTGGAAATGGCCCGAGTGGCGCTGCACTCCTGCTAGGGATTAGAACTTGGGCGAGGGAATGGAAGAACACAAAATTGGGAAAGTTAGCGTTTAACATTACACCAATTTTGTCAAATGTATATACCAATGGAAGCAATGGGAAAATGCTGTAAATTACAACATCACATTTCCATGAATTGATTCAAATCCAACAAAACTTTACTTTTTTTTAACCAAGATGATCAAAAGTTAATAACATGAATAGTAAAATATTAATTTAAATGAACAAAAAGTCCGTGATTAATAAGCCACTATTCATGTTATTGAATTTCCATCATTTCGGTTAAAAATAAATTAAAGTTCCGTTGGATTTGAAAAACAGCGTAAAAAAATCTGTGGTATAGTTTAATTTTTTTTTTTTAAATCGCAGTTATGTAATAAAACTGGAATTTTTCTGAAGTACTGTATTATCGTAGCTTTTTGAAGTATTTTTGTAGTACACCTGCACTTTAACTGCAATAATACTGCAGTTTATTTGAATATACACCATTTATATGCAGTATTTTTTGCAATTATTTGAAACAATTATTGAATATACTGTACTACATTTTTACGCAATAATGTTTGTAATTGTTTTTGCAATTATTTTAAACATTTATTACACTTTAAATACAGTAATACTGCAGTTTAGTTGAATATACTACATTTTCATGCAGTATTTTTTAATTATTAGAAACAATTACTGCACTAACCAGCTATTTTGATTCACCTCTAAATTCAGTACGAATTAAAATTATGGGTCGCAATTATTTTTAGAAATTAAAGGTTTTCTATTCTAGTATGATTTACCATCTCCATGTAACTATTTTTAAAGTTAACAAAAGTAATGGAATTAATAAAACTTTTATAATTTAGAAAGCCAACACACTTCAGGAATTTAGTTTCAAGCCAATATCAGAGAAAACTAAACCTTCTTGGACACGTACATTTTGCGTCATTTAATGTTAGTCCACGTCCTATATGGAAAAATCAAGGCGATTAAACGCTTCACCTTTAAACAAGCATGTACTGTATATTATAATATTTACACTGCATTGAAGAATTTTTTCTGATACACTGTTCAACATACACATGTATTTAAGTAATACAGTACAAGGTATATGAAAATCAGTTTAAAAAATATATTTTCAGATATACCATTTATTTTTACCATAGGAAATGCAGTTAATAAGATTTTCAAGGAACTGTATATACAGTATTTTAGATGCTGGAGGAAACAAAAATATGGACAAATTTTTTAACTGCACAGAAAAACATTTTAAAAAATGTACTTTTAGAAATAGATGACTTAGAAGCTGTTATTGCGCATTCTTAACAGGTTGCACTTTCTGCAAATAAGGGTTAATTTACATGCTATTTTAGGCCGATTTTAACAATGATACGGAATCCCTTTGAACAATTACTCGGCCCACACGAGGGAGCTGTTTTATTAATATAAACCTTCCTTTCAACTCGTTGAAAAGCAATATCACATGGCGATATTTATTCTTGCTAATTAGAGGTCTGTTTTAATTGATCATTATATAAATTAACGGTTCTAGAGAATCATTTTTCCCCTTGGAAGCCTAACTTATTAGAACATTTAATTAAAAAGCCTAAAAATAAGAGCGGCTATCAAAACGTTTTATATTGGCATCCCGTTTTAATGAGATAAGCGCCATGGGAATAGGTGTGGGTTTTTGGAAATAACCTTATTGTTGAAGAATGTTTCCACTCATTAAATTGCGCCGCTTTGTTTGCTGTAAATCAGCCTGAAATATCAAGGTCAACATGTCATGCTAGGACTGTATACAGGTAAGCACAGTAAACGTAATACAGTATGCGCACGTACTTCGCGCATTCCTCATGTCCAACTTCGCAGCGCCAAGTTTCCGATTAGCGACCGGACTCAAAACTTCCTGTGAGAAAAAATTTGCAGCAGGCGACAAAAAGTAGGCAGCGTCTGCTTTATCAAAATGCATTTATCGCTATCACTCCTTCCAAACGGATTGCTATACTTAGCCAATTAGGCAGTATTGTGCAACCCTGTGGCTATCTGTTATATCCTATGTCGAGCGAGTGACACGTCACCTACGATACGATCACATCCCATCAGATTGTATCGTATCAAGTCTATCAAGTCACGTGCTGCAGTCGTGTTTTCTGGAGATGGGAAATGAAAGGTCCCGACACGGAGTGACCATACTGGTATTACGTATACTGTGGTGTGCTTTCAAAAAGCATTGTTTTAAAAATAAACAATGCAACTATTGCGTTATAGAAATACTCTCAAGTGCCACAAAATTTCAAACCTCGCAAGCAGAAACGGTTTTTTTTATAAATTTATACGCGTTTTTTGCAAATGCATTTTTGGATCTCGAATGTTACTTGAAGGAAAGTCCAATAAACGTTAAGCAAAATATGAAAATATTTGTTAACACTGATTCAAGAAAGTAATACATGCATGCTGCGTCCATACCAAGGTGTATGACTTAAAATTTAAATACCCTCAAAATTTAAAATTTAAATGCAACTCCCATCTTGAAGAGAAGTTACCAATAGCAAAAAGATGCATAAAATGCTTCAAAAATGTGATGTTAACAACAGTATCAAAGAAGTAATATCCTGCGTCCATTATACACAAATTGATAGAGACCTCTGAATAGACTCAAAATTAAAACTTTATTATAATTTCTATTTGAAAGTAATCAATAGAAAACGATGCAGAATTGATATAAGATCAAAACTTGAAAAAGGTTTCGAAGAATGGATCCAAAAGAGAAGTTCCAAAGATTTCGATTCAGTACATGTTACGAATGTAATACCAATAACAAATTAAAACTTCATCGTAATTTCCATTTAGAAGTTAGTACTGGCATAAAAATGCCGAAATGACAAAATCAAACCTGAAAATAAGTTGAAAGAATGACCCAAAAGAGCGGTTCTAAAAATGTAGATCTGGGTAACAAATGCATCGCACGAAAAACATACATGTATAAACCTTGACATAAACATTTGTTAACATATCGAAGTACGTACTTTACTGTAATTTATGGTGAGATCGACATTATTTGCATGGTTTGAACCCCTTATTACTTCCGATGTTGACTCCAAAAATGGCAATTTTTACACCTATATACCCATAATGCAGCTTTTCTGATTTATGGACATTCCCCGTGCGCGGAGTTTGCGGAAAATCGAGATCTGGGATTGGAAACGTCACCAGTTTTTCCACGTGCGAAGTGCCAAACATCACAATAAGTTTCGACAGAAAAACATTCGTGTTGACTAAAGTGCAATATTTTATCCTTTTGGTAATTAATAACGAGCTTGCATGCATGTGCCTCTTGATAATGGGCACACAACACGCATAATTGCTGCTCAATATGGCAACTTCATGCTCTCCATTTATCATTTGGGTTTTTTATTTTTTTTCCCTACAACTATAAGTGTCCATATACCATCATCATCACTATCATATAAATCACACGGATTTTTATCATCGTCTATGCCATAGAAGTTCAACCAACCTCCCCATACGGTGCAGCTTATCAATTTATGTCGCCATATATTCGAGCAATATATAAAATGCCACCCGAGCCAAAGGCCAATGCAAAGCATCGAAGAAAAAAAAAGGAGAAATGATAGATCACTCCACCATAATTGTGAAAGAAAGAATGCCATTTTTCATTGACAAAAGCATTTGTAATTACAAAGCTAAGCAATAGGCCATTTATCACAAAGACTTGACATCGATGGTGGATAATTTTTTTTTTATATTTCAGCTCTTGTATTTTATGTCCTATCAGACTTTATACGGGCATTATATAGAAAGGATATTGCGCGATAAACTTCAGATATTAACTCTAGTACTCTGCGTAGAGACTTAAGCCTGATGCACGTGATCCTATCTTGGAAAATGCACTTCAAATCATAACATTTAGTCATTTTTATTTAACTGCATTTAAGCATTATTATGATGAATGCAATGATGACCAATTGCAAAAACCTCCTCAACTTTAACAGAAATTCGGAAGTTTCGTTAAATATGTGAATAATTTCAATTAAATTTAAGCTCTGCACAAACTGTCTGGTGCAAGCCACCATGCAGTACTTCTCCCCCCCCCCCTCCCTTCCTCCCCCAAACAACTGCTTAAAACCAACGAATGAAAGCATTAACCAGAATTCCAACTGATTTGAATTTGTTTTTTTAAAAAAATATTTGTGTACTATACATGTTTTATAAATGAATAGAATTTTGGGAGACTACCCATATTTAACATACATCCTTAGAAATTCATTTTTCTAATAGATATACTTATTAAAATACATTTGGATCGATAAACTTTTAAACTTATATTTAAATGTATTTCAAAATATGTACAGAATGGAACATTCAAGGTAAAATACGTACATGTAATTAGTATACAGTATTTAAAACCCTATTGTAGTAATATTGTATTTCTGAATTCTATTTCAACTCATTGAGAAATATATTTACGTACTGAAAGTACATTTGTAATGCATTGCAATTTAGTTTCAAATGTTTTAAATTTCAAAAGTTTCAAATGCAGGTCGAACTGCATGTCAAAATATTAGTTACGTTTCAAACTACATGTCAAAATATTAGTTACGTTTCAAACTACATCTCAAAATATTAGTAAAGTTTTAATCTAAATTTCATAAAAATACAGTTTCAAACTAAATTTCATAAAAATATAGTTTCAAACAAAATTTCCAAAATTAGTTACGTTGCAAACTAAATTTCATAAAATTAGTTACGTTTCAAACTAAATTTAAAAAAAAAAATAGTAAAGTTTATGTATAAGGAAAGGTGTCATCTACATTCATGTATACGATACGTTTGGATGGAAAAACTATGGCGCGCCAAATTACAGAGAAAACAAAAAGCAATGTTAGAAATCTTATGAGCAAACCTAAATTATTAATATTCCAACTGACTAAACAGTAATATAGACAACTCTAATTTCCTTCTGCCATGAAACTTACATCGTGTACTAGTCGAGCCAACATGTAATTTGACAGTTTACCAGCCGTTTGTATGAGGCATGTGGGTGTGTATTTCATGCTAATATGCACTATATTTGCATCCATGTAGATTTTCCCAGCATAGTTAGGAATACGCTTCACCCCTCTGTTATCACGACAGCAAAGGGTAATTAAGTGTGCAAATTAAAATTATGCAATCTGCTATCAGCGAACATTGCAACAGCGACATACAGTACATTTGCAAAAGATACTATTATACAGTATAATGATTAAAACACAAAAATAGAATTTTCTAATTCAGGAGCCTGTATGTTACTTTCCCAACCGACATGCGCAAAGTGAAACCACTACACAGAAAACGAAGAAATGATTAGCTTGTAAAGTAGACGCCTGTGTATCATACGATATGATAACTCAGTTCTGGAATATTTGCATTGGAAATTATCTGTTGGAAATTGAAGCGGACAGAGAATGCATAACTTCAATATGCAAATTGTATACAGGGTGTTCAGTCAGCGTGCGCTTTAACAAATTTTGTTATCTATTGAACTATAATAAATAATTTAATATGTACAAGTACAGTACATACAATCATTAAAAATACATCTATAAAACAGCATTTATTCAACATATTAGGATATGCCATTCTAATTTACAGGCTAGCCGTAAAGCCCGGGGAAGCTAAAAGAAATGAGAAACACTCAACTTGTGTTGGAAAGTAGGCCTAACACTAAGCAAATACCCGAAAAAAAAACAAAAAAAACCATACGGAGCCCCGTAGCAAAAAAGAATTTTTTTTTTTTTCGTTGTGTACTCGTTTTGCGTCATCACTACAAACCAAACAAAAAATCTTCCGCTATGGGACTCCGTACATACAGACATACAAACAAACAAACATACCGAAAAGCAAACTTTTCCGATGCGGGACATGGATGACCTTGATTATTGGGCGCAAGGTCATGGGTGATATGATTTTTGGATAGCCAATAGTAAACCACGGTATACGTAATACCAGAATGGTCACTACGCGCATTCCTCATGTCCATATTCGCAGCGCCAACTTCGATTAGCGACCAGTACCCAAAACTACCTGTGAGAAAAGATTGTGCAGCAGACGACAAAAAAAATAGCGATGTCTGCTTTTTCCAAATGCATTTATCGCGATCATTCCTTTCCAACGGATTGCTGTATACTTAGCCAATTGGGCAGTATTGTGCAACCCTGTGGCTATCTGTTATCCAATGTCGAGCGAGTGACACGTAATCTACGATACGATCATATCCCGTCGGATCGTTTTGGGTCCAACCGCCGTATCAATTCTTGCGCAGCAGGAATTTTCTGGACATCGGAACATGAAAGGTGCCGACACGGAGTGACCATACTGGTATTACGTATACTGTGTGGTAGACTCATATTATTATTTATTATATTTTATGTACCGTAAGGTTACATGTATTTGTACAGTATATGTTGGACCGCTTACTGACAGAACACCCAATATAAAAGATTTGGATAAATATATGACGCATGTTTGATAAAACAAACTTATGCACTCTTCGGGTTATAGAACAAATATCTTTGAACATTCCACATACTAATTTCAAAATGAGTGTAACAGGAAATCTTGGAAAGTGCCTGCCCCTGATATAATGGCAATCATTAATAGCAAAGGAGCTGTAGGGGGAAGCCAGCCTTTGGGGCTTCGGTTAGAAAAATTACGATTTAATCCAACAGTTCACGCATACATCAAACTCGCAAGTTTTCGGTTATTTTTAAGCATTTAAGTGCACGTTTGGCAATCGTGAAGTCAAGTGCCTAACAGGAATGCATAAAAATAGCGATAATCTTGAATGAATTTCATGTACCTGGTACCTTGGAAATTTGAAATTGCCTTAATTTGGGTCATTTAAGGTTAAATTTCCCTTTCATTTAAAAATTTGTTTCTAAAGGTTTCAAGTTTCATGAAGTTTATAAAGTTGCACTATTTTGTTTTCAATATTTCAGAAATTATCAACATAGCAACAGAAACTAGCACCATTCACGTATCCCAATTATACTGTATTAACTTTATGAATTTCCCTTAAATTGGTTCAGTTTATTTTCAATATCGTTCGCTTAGGAATTCGTTTTTAAAAGCTACATAGCTTATGAGGTTTGTAAAGTCACACAATTTTGTTTGCAGCATTTCAGAAGTTTGCAACATTTCAGAACTTTGCAATCGATTGCAGGCTAATTATATTAACTTTGTGAAATTCTCTTAAATTGGTTCGTTTTATTTTTAATATCTTTCGTTCAGAAATTCTTTTTTGAAAAGAAAGGTACATTGCTCATGAAGTAAATAAAGTTTCACTATTTCGTTCAGTTGACGTATTCAGAATAGTTTAGAAAATGCGTGGCTTTCTTACAGCTCTGAGCTTCGTTTTATGGCTCAAAATACGGCAGATTTTTTCCCCATTTTCCACGGCATTATTTTGTAGCTGGTGCACGCTTGAGACGAGAGATGGAACGAAATGGCCTCAATTGCAACGTGAGACAATATTATTTTCGAGATAGCCATTTGCTCAAAAATTCGCAGATAACAGCAGGTCCGAAAGCAGTCCCCGATCGGTTGTCAGTCAGGGGTATGATAAATTCTGGAGTGAAACTTGCCTACATAAATCTGCATGGCCCCAAAATCAATTCCACGAAAGTGGACTACATCTTTATGGAAATTCGGTCGGAGGAAATTTATCTTAAGTTGAGGAAGAAAAATTGCTGGAGATTGGCGAAGAAGGACAATGGCCATATTCCTCTATGGCCCATTTGGAGAGACAGCTTTTCATGATTAATAGTCATGGCTTTTGCATGGACGAGCGCATCAACAATTTATTATGGCATCTAATATTGCGCGTATATACAACAGAGTGATATACGCCAAAATATACGCAATATACAGGCCCACATGAGAGTGCATTGTGAATGAAGAGAGAACGAGGGTAGGAGATCGAGGGAGAGAAAAAAAATCCCTCCAAAAGTGCTCCTGAATGTGCAATTTATAGAGTCTTCGATATCATGGCCAGATATTGGATGAGTTGTAGTCTTATGACCCAATATAGGTCCTGCCAGACTGATAACGCCAACTATCAGATCAATCTCCTGCAATCCAATTAAAATTCATGGATATTGCTCCAGTGGAGGGACATCATGCATAAACAGGAGCAGAATTTAGTGTCCGAAGTACGCCTCGTTTCAGCTGATGTGCAATGCAGAACATCTACAGTAAGGGCAAATAAGAGTTGTGCTGGACGAATGAAGTTTTGGGGCGAAAAAAGGACTTTTATTTAAGGTGTCCTCTTGGAACGTGGATTTTAAAAGCTCCTCTAAGCATGATTTATGCATAATTTATGAACAAAACGTCGTATCAATTTGTCATGAGGGTGATACAAATTTGTAATCAACTTCTGATCGAGATAGAACAATTTTGAACAGTCTTATTTACAATAAATGTTGATGTTTGATGGTATGCAAGCAACATTCCACCTGTGATATTTTAAGTTATTTTTCTTAAGTTATGCTTTTCCTAAATAATTCGGACATTTTTCGAACATAGGAAAACTCCAAAACTACCCCCTTAATTCAGGAAAACACAAAGTTCTATATGTCAAAACAATTTATCCCTAAAACAACCCACGTAGCAAGATGACCAAAAAATGACTTCAGTTAAGGGCGTCATAAAGACGTCATTTTGTGGTCATAAAATTGTAATTTGTTTGATCTACTGATCGGTAAAAACAAAAAACAATTTATTGGTCATAAAGATTTCAATTTAATGTATGGTCAATAAGACATCATTTTTGACCAGAAAATGATGCATTTGTTTAAATAGAAAATGGTATCCTGCTACTAAATAAATGATGTAATTGACGCAAAAAGCGAGGAAAATCAAGTAACTATAAGTTAGCAGCTCGTTAAGATAACGTTATGCAACGTTATTTCTTTGCTAATAACTTAAAGAAAGAAGCTGTAAAATTACACATTATTTCCATGTACGTTTGTTATTGGTCATTTATTAGAAGAAAATTACCAATAAATGACGTCATTTTCTTACTTGTTTCTGAGTGGTCATTTTTTAGAGGAAATATGACGCCCTTTTATGGGAATTGGCGTCATTTTTTAAAAATCAAAAATGACGACTTTTTGACGTCATATTTTTACCCGCTTGCTACGTGGGAAAAGCGATCAATTGTTGGAGAATAAATTTCACTGGCGATCATATGTTGGGTAACAATTGTCGTCGAAAAGTGTTTCCGGACACCCTACAAATAATGTCAGCTCCGTGCCCACTGAAGGAAACAGAAACGTCTTGTTGTCCGTAGTCTCTTACAAAATAAACTTATGCAAACATACTGGAACTTTCGCTAACACGGAATCCAAAATAAATTAAGTATCAAAAATTCTTCTATTTGCATATTAGTTGAAGTAACAAGCAATAGAAATAGAAAGCTCCTCATGCAAAAGGCGGCAGAACAACGATCAAGAATGTGTTTTATCTTGATTTTTTATTTCATTTTTTTTTAAATCCTTGCCAATCAATCCCTATTCGATTAAAAATGTTATTCGATATACAATGTCCCCCAGATCGAACTTTCATGTTTACATCCCTGACTTTTTCAGGTTTTAAAAAAACTTCCCTGACCAATGATAATGTCAAAAATAGACATTTTTCCAAAGCGACCCAGCAAAATATTTTTCCAAATTTACTAATAAAATTTTTAAACTTAAAATAGAAAATTTAAAAACAAATTTGCATGAATAAATTTTGAAAATTTGACTATTGTATTCCGAAAATGCAGAAAGTTGAGCAATTTTGTACTTGGAAAACGTAGAGAATTTTGCAAATTTTTACTTGGAAAACGTGGACAATTTTGCAATTTTGTACTCGAAAAACGTGGAAAATTTTGATAATTTGTACTCGGAAAAAGTGGAAAATTTTGATAATTTGTACTCGGAAAATGTGGAAAATTTTGCAAATTGGTCAAAAAAATGACAAAATGACTAAATTTTAAAAAAAAAGTCTTTCTTCCCTGACTTCTCCCGACATTTTCAAGCTCCCTGACTTTTCTAGGTCTGGGGGAACCCTGATATATTAGCTACACTTGAAATACACTACATCATCGCAAGTATCACCACACAAAAAGCCAAACTCTTTTGTAATTCTAATCCACAAATTAGCTGATATTTCCTTTTTGATTGTGAAAAGTTAAAATATGAAAGGACTTTCCTAGATCGATAGACCTCTACAAGAGATACCTAGACAAGCTCATGTCAAGGAAGAAGCTGCAGGAGAGTATGTACGAAACTTTAGGTAATATGCATACAACATGATATCAAAATAAGGTCGTTCATGCATGCACATTAATTCACTGCCGATAAGGGCACTGGTATAAACCGGAGTGAGAAGGGTCTTTGACATACGGTCGTGTACCTCTTGTCAGAGTTGGGTGAATTCACAGAGATATTCCCTCCATTATCGAAGATAACATACATTGTACTGTATGTCTAAATTTGGAGTTGCTGGTTGAGATCAAAAATTGAAATCTTTAAAATAAAATAAAAATGCAAAACTAACGCTCGTGCTTCTCGTTTCCTATTTAACTGCATGGGAAAATGATAAGGTGATGGGCAATCATGAGAATTGAAGTGAAAACTCCGGAAGTGCATGCGTAAGTGGAAAAAAAGGTTTTCGCATGATTCCTAACTATAATACACGACTGTTCAAGATTACATGCGACAAATAAGCATTTGCAGCATGAGCAAAGAAACTAACCTGCATTTAGTAAGAAGTTATATAGATTTAATAAAATCTAATTTTTGCAGTTTGAATGAAAATTCCAAGAATGGTATTAGTGAAGCATGAATAGAAAATTTCGGGGAATAATAATGTAAGATAGAGGAAAAGCCAAGTGCAATATTCATTGATATCCATAGACAAAAATTGTTGCTGCTCATTTTTATGTCGAACTTACAATTGAACAGTTGTATAGTCGAGGAATTTCTCGATAGCTAGATCGAATTTCGGTTATTTTCATATTTTAACCTTTAACAATTTTATACTGTTCAATATACGCTCGTACACAGGAAACTAATAAAACATTTCGCCTTTGACTTTCCATGTAAATTAATGAGCTTTCCATTCGTTTTATTTCTTTAGTTGACCAAGTCCTTCATATATCAGCTTGTAAGAAGTTAGATAAGCATGAGAAAAGTAAATTTAATAATTTTCCCCAAAAATTTGCTGTGAAAGTGGTGCAAATATCGGAAATTTTAATCGTGTACTCGTAAATCTTAATTTTGTATTTCTATTAAGAGTTTACTTGTATAAGCTCAGCCATTAAAAAACCAATGAAATAACAATTTAATATTTTTTTGTTCCAATTGTTCTATGTATCGAAATAAAAATTATTACAATGTTATTTCAACGAGTTGACAAGTTTCATGTATTCAATTTTCTAAACTTCCGACTAAACTGAAACACGGAAAGGCAATATGCAATGTTCAAAACCGACATTTGGGCAGTGAACCTTCCTTAACCAACAAAAATCAATCACAGCCGATATGGTATAGTGAAAGCCGCTTAATTCGATCACGTTCGTTCCAGCTATTTTGATCGAAATAAGCGATGATCGACAAAAAACACGTTAAGCATTGACCTTATCAAAATAATCTTTTCTGCGTTTTAAAAATACATTTATTTAATCGTATAAATGTATTTAAATACGTTAAAATGATATTGTTTTTAAACAAAAAAAAGTTATAAGTAGTATGATGCTTCATGATGCTTAGTATGATATTTCAGCTTGCTTCAACGGCTGAAATGTCATTTTCTAAATAACGCAGAAACTCCATCTGAGTACAGCCACTTAATTCATTAGATGCTTATAGATGCACGCATGCGCGTTGTCCAGACGTATCCGTGCTTGTATGAAAGTTGCTCAAACTTATGTAGACATGTGGCAATTTGATCGAATTAAGCGAT
This sequence comes from Ommatoiulus sabulosus, assembly GCA_034697705.1. Taxonomy (NCBI): domain Eukaryota; kingdom Metazoa; phylum Arthropoda; class Diplopoda; order Julida; family Julidae; genus Ommatoiulus; species Ommatoiulus sabulosus. The sequence goes on from JAQGAO010001467.1 coordinate 17,763, forward strand.
GAGATGATCAATTTAAGCGGATTTTTTAAGATAGGGCAGTATAGGAAAAAAAAATAGGAAAAAAAAACATGGCTGATCGGATTAAGCGACCTTTTACTGTAACTCCAATCAGACAGAAAAAAGAAAAAGAAATCTAAAAACCGGACATGCAGATGGCATTAAGGAGTCATTCCCTTTTTTTTTTAATGGGATGCCATTTAAAAAAAAAAAAAAAAAAAAAAGGCCACTGCCAAAATAATCCTCGGAAGATCCATGGCGTTGAAGCTCTGCCATCAGTCGCCGTTTCTTACAGTCATAACATGTTGATTTATCTGGACGCTTTTATCTCTAAAGGTTCCTTCCGTTAGTCAGGATTAGCGAGCCTAACAAATTAGTGCGAGACGACTTTTCGGCTGTGGCCTTCCTCGTTCGGAACTTCCATCATTTTTGAGTTGGAGGTCGACGTGTTTCGACGCCGCCAACAATTGCAGTAGCTGCGCAGTCGTTTGTTCTGCAGGCAGGAGGTCTTGATGAATGATTTCCAGCCCTCCGCATGGGTTTCCTCCTAACATAGCCGCGTGTTTCCAGCTCATTTTTCACTGCCACAATTCTCATCCATTTTATTTCACTATTGGCACTCAATAGGATTACACCTTCACCACCAACCATCAGTCACAATCAGTCGAAGACCCTGACAAAACACTGCTCTCAGCAGTTCCCCCCGCGCAGCAAGGCTTCACGCGAGCAGCCTGCCAACTCCTACTTTGACTACGCAAGAGATGCCATCGTAGCCTTCAACCCATTTCCACTATTAATGGCGCTCCTCGCGAGTTTAGCATCAAACTGGGCGAGAATCAATTATCATCTGCGAACGCATTCCAGAAAATGTTAATGGAAAACACTAGGCATGAACAGGCGTCCTTGTTGAGCAAGATTCAGAAATATATTTTGGAAACTGAATTAAATGGCGCAATATCTGACCCGAGCGCCAAATGCTTCCTGCACCGACCAGTGCCATAAAAATAAATCAGAAATTTAAAAAAAAAATGTCAAATTTTTTAAAATGAGTTGTCAAATTTTTGAAAACAAATCGTCAAATTTTGGAAAATAAATCCGCAAATTGTTGAAAATAAATCAGTCAAATTTTTGAAAATAAAACTGTCGACTTTTTCTGTGAAAATAAATGATCAATTTTTTGAAAACCAATCGTCAAATTTTGGAAATTAAATCCGCAAATTGTTGAACATGAATCAGTCAAATTTTTGAAAATAAAACTGTCGAATTTTTCTGTGAAAATAAATGATCAAATTTTTGAAAATAATTCCGCAAATGATAATATGGAACTTTCAAGAACATATAGGAACAAGTTGAAGGGATAAAAAAACACAGAAACAGAAAGTTCTCCCATGTGGGTTTTTTTCTTGTGTGGACGTATGAAAGCTTTTCTAACAAATCAGACAACACCTTCAAATATAAGCCCAAGGAACACATTTATTTCGTTTATAAGGCCAAAATCAAGTTCTTTAGTTAAATCCATGCCTTCAATTTATATAATATATATTTATATATTTCTTAAATGCTTACAATGAAATACAACTACAGTCTTTAGTTTTAATTCTTCAGTCAAAGTTGTAATCGGGAAATTCTAAAAAAAAAAAACATTCAGAACAATTTTTTCTACAACAGTGGATACAATACCATACATTATAATATATTGGAAAACAATCTTCAAAAGATGCACACTACAGCACACCTTTCTCAAAAAATATATACGCTCTTTTCCATGCATGTAAATTCATATTTCAAACATGACAAGACCGAAGCACTTGAAAACCCCACCAATGACCCATCAAAACGTCCTTGCCATGAATCGACCAAAAACTCTTTGCGGGCATTAAGGCAGTTTTCTCCTCGTAGGCGATTCCGATTAATTAAGCTGACCAAATGACCGTTCCTTGCTCACAGCAAGGCGAAATAAAAGGCCGTCCCTCATGCACTTAATGAACAAAACAGCCACGTGTGGCCTGGTCAATGGCCATATTGATGGCACCAGGAAGCATCGTTTATCTTCAACAGATGCAATGAAAACGCTGACATCGGGCGACTCATTTCCTTTCTGTGGCACGAAGACAATATCAACATCTAACTAATAAAAATCTTCTTTTCCCAGCGGTCAGCACTTAGTGGCCAATGATGACGACTAAAAATGGCTCAGGTAAGATTTACGAGAGGGAAGGCGGTGCAACGTCGCGTGGGCTCATCTATGAAAGCCAATTGCAAACAATGACCTCACTTTTCTTACGTTCCAAAAACCATGCCCTTGCCCTTCCATAGCGTCACTGGAAGCAAGTATTCTACTTGTCAACTAAATTGTTGATTAATCGAAACAAATCGCAGAAGAAAGCCGTCGAAAAACTTCCTCCATGGTTAGAAAACAAAAGATGTGTCGAGGCAGACATTAATCACGATTGGGTGTGAAAGCAAATGGACCAACCGCGGGTGACAGTCGAGAAAGACACGGGTAACTGTCGTTTATCACAATCTTCAAGAAGTTGGAACAAAAACCCATCTATGAGATCCACTTGCCATCCTGACTCTGGAAATACACTGACAGCTACGACTGGTTGAAAAGATGCTCTTCAAAATGGCGTTGGTAGAGTATAAATACCGATCATGAACTAACCGATTCCTAGAACCTGATTTCTTACAACCGGAAGTAACGAAACAACTCAAGTACATGTATGCGTTTTCTGGCAATATTCAATAAAATGACTTAATCAACTCAGCCTGGGAAATCAAATTCCTAATGTTACAATTTGGGACATGAAATCCAGTTTCTTGGGAGAGGAAAAATCAAGTCTCATTTCAAATATGCCAATGTTATCCACAATTTTTAAAAATCGACACAAGACAATATTCAATGTTTTTCAAAATTTAACTAAATACAATCTTCAAGTTTTACTATTTACAATTTTGTTTTAAATTTAACAAAGAAAAAAAAATTCAAAATTTGACAAAATTTTAACTCAAAATTTGTACTTTGAAAAGGTTGGAAATTTTGAAAATTTGAACTCTGAAAAGTATGGAAATTTTGAAAATTTGAACTCTGAAAAGGTTGGAAATTTTGAAAATTTGTACTCTGAAAAGGTTGGGAATTTTGAAAATTTGTACTCTAAAAAGGTCGAGTTTTGAAAACTTGTCCCCGGAATCTGTTGAGAATTTGCCAAATTTGTCCTCGGAATCAGTTGAAAATATTACAAATCTGCACTCGAAAACTGTTGAACATTTTGAAAATTTGTACTCGGAAAACGTGGAAAATTTTACAAGTTTATCTTTGCAAAAGAACGAAAATTTTGCAAAGGTGTCTTTGGAAACTGTCGAAAATTTGGCAAATTTATCCTAGAAATAGGTTAAAACCTTTGTAAATATGTCCACGGAACACGTTCACAATTTTGCAAATACTTTGAATTTGCCTTACCTTTCCAGGTTTTCCAGAAACCCTGAATAATGTCCGTTTCGAGCGCAGGCATTAATTTCACAGCATCTGCTAACACACCTTATAACTGAAAACGTTATTGTCATTAGCTGCGCAATAGATATATAGATAAGATAAGTTAGCAGTATATGTAGACGTTCAGGGAAATCTTAATAGATAGATAAGTTAGCAGTATATGTAGACATTCAGGAAAATTTATTGGTCTAGAACGCGCAGTTCCAACAGATGCCAATCTTAATTATCTTCCTAGCGGACCCACATTTACCTCGTTACAAATATGTTCAAAACATTTTCTGAAATTTGAAAAGTTAAAAATAAGAAGGTATGAGACGACTTCATAAGCAAATAGTTGTTCGTTCAGAAGCACCATTCTGCACGGGGCCAAATGTTCCGTAAGTAAATCCAAACTAATAGAATAGATCTAAACATCCAGATGCATTAGAATACACTATAAGTCGTAAACACGCACAACTTAATTATGAAACCGTCTTTGCTTATCTACGAAATATGACGAGTTGATGGGTCTTCATAAATTTATGTACCATCCAGATTAACAAAAAAAAGATGCATCTTGATTTAAGTTTCAACAATTTAAATGGACGTTTTATTTGGTAGACATCCGAATTGAAGAAATTTTGATGTTCCTTATCTACATTATGTGCAAACTGATAAAGCAATATTTGTAACTGACATGATTTGTGGAACTTGAATGCAACTGTTTCTCCAAAAGATTACCCAGTTTATTTCATTCACTTAGTTCCATCATTTTTGTACAAAACTCATAATCGATGTCAATACGTATTGCATGCTATATATTGACTTTATCCAATTCTATCTGACAGTGATTACTTCTAAGAGCTCAAGTCTCCGAACTTTTCAATACATGCAATATATCAATGACAATATCAAAATGGAAATACTGTATGTCAACGTTATTCACGATTTATCAAAATCGACACAGGACAATATTCAAAAAATGAAGATATCAACAAAGGAAAATTTTGCACATTTTATAAAATTAGCATGAGAAAATTTTGAAAGTTTTACGAAGTCATATTCGGAAGATAAAAGTTTTTCAAATTTGTACTCGGAAAAGGCAGAAAATTTTGGAAATTCGCACTCTGGAAAGGTTAAGAATATTGCAAATTTCCCTTCGGAAAATTTTGAAAATTGTTCAAATTTGAACTGGAAAACAATTGAAAATTTGTGCCCAGGAAACATGGAAAATTGTGCAAGTAAAACGTGAATTTTTTGCTAGTTTGTACTCATAAAACGTTGAAAATGTTGCATTAATTCCTGAATGAGCAATGTTTTTTCGAAAAAGTTGAATTATTTTTTTCATTTTTCAAATTTGTCCTCAAAAATTGATGAAATTTTTGCAAATTTGTACTGGCAAAATTTAAAGAAAGTTTGCAAATGGGTCCTGATCTAACCTCGTAGAAGCAATAATTTTGGAATAATTTTGGAATAATTTCCCAGAGATTTTCAAAATAAGTCATTCTTCCCTGACTTTTCCAGGCTTTTCAAATCTGCATGGGAGAACCCTGTTCGATTAAAACGTATAAAATATACTTCATTTTACCTTTGGCAGCATTATGGTTTTGTTTTAATAAAAAAAATTATGCAAATATGGAAATGTGTATCTGACAGATACAGCGCGAGCAGTCTCGGCTGAAATGGAGGCGCGAGCAACGTAGTGTTAAGAATGATTGAAATCGAAGCCTCGATGAATTCACTCAGGGTCAACCTGAGGAACAACAAGTATCATCATGTCCGAAATGGCCCAGTTATTGGACGTTCAAGACTGCAGGCAACATGAGCGACGAGTTGATGAAAACTGTTGCGGCCAAGAATAAGCTTTTGTAAAGCAAAAAGTGAGTGCAGCCCATTCGTTAAACCCAACGGTCATTTATCATGTGTGCCGCATGCCAAACAAGCTGACACCTAGTGGCAAGTCATTAGTAAGCAAACCGAGCCCCTCCTTTGCCAAACCGCGCATTCATTTCCGAGCAAGTTAGCCACCCGGGGGACTCCGTACACATTCCCACGACGCTCACCAATCATTTTGCTACAAGCCCATTTTCTCTTGGCATTACCAAGGTAAAGGGGTTTTAATCGCTGGCGTCATTGTCAATTATTGATCATCTTATATACATGTACCTCAACCGGAAATAAAAAAAATTGAACGTAGCTTCTGGTGGAGTTACGTCAGCGCCACCTATCGGCGTCGCTTAATTTCAGAATTTCTTGAAAATCTAATTCGTGGGATGGGCTGATGGAAGCTAAATTCAGATGAAATACATTTTAAATATTCAGTAGACTGGGTCAAGTTTAAAAAAAAAATTATTTGCAGTGAATGCAGTGATTGCAGTTACTGAAAAGGTTTAAATTTTCTTTAAAACCATTCTATTTTCTTAAAAAGTCAGAAACAAGTTCATTAGAAAAACGGAAAATGAAAGACGATGAAATTATCCTTAAAAAGATGATTTTCACAAACAAAACGCATTGCTTCGAAAAATGGATGATGATTTTTTTCAAAAATCTATGCAATTTACAGCAAATACAAAAATTATAATTGTCTAAGAAAATCAAAGACGTTTTCTTGCAAAACGTTGACATTTTCTTAAAAAACGAGCCGTTTTCTTAAAAAAGCATGAGTTTCTTTTTAAAAAAATTAAATTTTTTAAAAAAACGATAAAATTTTTCTTAAAAACTGTACAAGTTTTCCACTTGTGAAAACCATACAACATTCCAAAAAGAAATTTTCAAAAAATAAATTTGCTCATAATATACATGTATACAGGCCGGGTGATTACTAAAGTCACGTCTCAGAGAAAAAAAAAATATATCTTCGAAATGGTAACAGATACGAAGATAATTCTTTCAAGTACTATAAGAGTTCTTCATGATCTATCTATCCGGAAACCATATTCCCTGTGACCTTGAATGTCAGGTTCAAGGTCATCCATGTGCTAGGTCTGCGGATTTTGCAGATATCTCAGAAACCGCTGCAGATTAGTTAAAAGTGTA
>JAQGAO010001468.1:0-24266 GCA_034697705.1 Ommatoiulus sabulosus
CGTCCCGAGCCACGCGGCGCCAACGGCACGCGCACGCGGCTTGAAATCATAGCGCGTGTTTTGCTTCTTAGTACGGCTAACAGATAGCGTAATACAGTGGTGTCACAAAGTCGTTATGAGGGGGTTCGAAAAAAGAATGTTTGTAGCTGTCACAGGTGTGACATGTAAATAATATATATATATATATGATCACTCCCGTATCCGAAGGCAACGTCGTGTGAAAATTTGAAAGCAATCGATGAAGAACTTTCGGAGATTAGCTGTTCCGAACAGGTCGACGTTTACATTTTTATTTATATAGATAAACGAGAAAATTCATACAATTTTTGATTTGTTGCGGCAAAACAGCATCAAAATATCTACTTTCTGTTAAAAACGTTATTCATAGATACTGTAAGTGATAGTATCTAATGGAGCATTTTCTTAGTTTTCAGAATGATAGAGCCACGATTCTCAGATTCATGTACCCCACAAAACGCCCACAATGTATATAAAGCGAGCCACATTAGCCACGCCCACGAGTTTCGTGGCGTCACATGCAAGTTATCTCTTCGAAATAAATTGAAAAAAATTTCGCGACTTTTAAGGCGTGAATATAAATGATTGGTAATTCCTGTTAGGATTTTAACTTAAATTGAGAGCATTTGTTTAAATACTAACTGTTCTTGGTTATTATTTAATACAAATGAAGTAACCATAAAATTCGGCTATGCGATGTGCTCACCACGATGAGAATTTGTGCAAGTTCAGGCACATTTTTCCCAGTATCAAAACAGATTTTCTTGCTTATGCGTGAATGAAACTCTCGATAAAGCTTATGCTCGGAGATTGCATCGCAGATAATGAGCGTTTGCTCGTGTGGAAATTTTATATTTCCGTTGGATACTCACCTGCTTTAAATGTTCACCAATAACGCACTGAAAATGGGGAGCATTTGCTTGTCTTCAAGCATTTTCAGTTTAAGCATATACTCATTATTTGTTAATCTAAGGGTCGAGGTTTTATTTTCTTAAAACATTTAGAGAAAACACAATTAAAAAAAAAGTCAAAACTTTTTTAGGAGCTTAACTGAAGTTAATGCTGTTGCTTAGAGTTGACAATTTAAAACAGTTAATCGAATTTTATGTACTCTACTGAATTTTTCAAGTGGACAGTTGACGTTATTTTTCGTTGGATCTTTTGTGGAGTTTCCCTAATTGTGTTTTCTCTAGCTAAATGTTTACTTGGTATAATTTTACCATCGAATAACCCTTAGATTTCCCAAACACACGCGCGTTGCTTTTAAACCACACAGAAGTTGCTGTCTGGAAACAACAACAACAACAACTTAATCAACTAAATTGCATTCTGAAACGAGGCTTCTGGATCATAAATTCCCACTCCCAAATGATGTAACTGCGTTTCCCAATAAGCAACGTCGTTATTGAATCGTCTGGAGTATGTCAATTTACATCAAATTTGCCTCGAACGAAAACGGTTTCTTCGAAAGCAAATCCCGATGCTAGTTTCATTCTTAATTGGTATAATTTATTCCGCGTAATTCCCTCGACCCATTTTTCTCATTATTTTCGTTTTTTTTCTTTCTTTCTCCTTTTGCAATTTGCATTTGCGTGTGCATCATTCGCTAAATCTCGCTAGGTGATGCTTTTCTTAAGTTGTTTTGCCCAAGTCCGTTTGGATTATTAGGGAAATGAGCTGTTAATGTTATTGCAAGATATTAAAACGTCGTTCGTCTTTCTTGCCCTTGAACACGAACCCTTCGTTATTTACGTAAATGAAGCCAGTTTTTATTTCAGATTTGGAAGCCAGATTAGTCTCGTTGTTAAGATGACGTTTTTTTCATAGCAATTAGGAAAATCTAATTAACCTTTTGAAATCAGTCGCATGCTAATGCTATTCTTTATTTTCAACTATGATTAAGCTGTACAAATCCGTTTAATATAAAAGCATTTTGTCCCATTCAATGTTGTCAATAAAATGCAAACTATAATAGAGTGAATACCATTGGGTTTAAATCTTCGTATAATTATTTTCATCGTAAATCTAGGAACTTGTATTTCAAGTTAAATCTACGGAAAACATTCCATTTATCGTCAAAAAAAGGCGAGGAAGTGCTTTTATTTTCAAAATGGAAAGTTGGAAGGCGTGAATTTACTCTAAACTAGGACAGAGAAATGAATTTAAAACGGAATTACTCATGGATTAAATATTAAATATATCACATCCTGGTTTCAAAAGTGACACAATTCAAAAATCTTCATTTTGTCGTTTACGATGATACTTGCTTGACACAAACTGAGGCCCTATATTCAGTAAAAATGATACATACATCTTGTCATATTCGTCTAAATAAATAAATAACAGCGTTGCCACTTTATTTTATCATGAATTACCACGTATTAAAACTTTCTATAAGTCAGAACAAAAAACGTTGTGTCATTTCTGAAGCGAAGGTGTGATGTAACATTTACTCTTTTTGAAATGGTAAAAAAGTTATTACGTGGAGTATGTTCACTTTAAGATCACTTTAGACGGCCGGCTATTAAGCCTCGTGATGCTTAATTGAATTGGACGAATGTTAAACGTTTCCGATTTTCTATTTCGCCGTCTAAATGCTCCTTCCTGTACAATAGGGAAATTCATTAAGTTTGGATGAATGGAAGCTGGTTTATTCGACCGCAACCGACTCGTGAATCATTCATTTTTGGTCGGAAAACGTCCCTGGCGATGACTTATTCCCCTTCTAGCAATTTAGGCTGGCGACTTTAAGTGAGAATTAAGGTTGACAGATGCAGTCGAGGTACGGGCGATATTAAGTTAGGACGTCGAGCTCTAGCGCCGTACTTACGAGGGATTTGGCCTAGCGACTCTCTTAGATTGACCGAGATTATTTTAGCTCGCTTTTTGACGCGTGTACATTCTTCCTATGGTTACCGGGTCCTCAGATACTCCGTCTTAAAGGAGAAAATTGCAGGATTACCTTAAGCGACATTAGACAGGGATTAACCCTTTATCCGTAATGAGAGAAATTAGGAAACTAACCATGACTTAAATATTACTCGCACTCGCCACCAATGGACTCTCCACACTAGTAGAAAATTGTTAAGCAAATGTTTCATTTGTCACTTCGTCTGAGATTCAAAAATTTGATAATTTTAATTTTGGGTTAATATAATTACGAGTTGAATTATTTTGATATTTACTCATTTATAAAACATTGATATGAAAAATGGAAAAAATGTTGAGCCTAGGACAAATTGACAAATTGCGGGTTTGGGAATTGTTCAAACGCTAATGTTATTTTTATGAGGGTTGTTTTATACGTTCTTATAATTTGTAGTATCATTTGCGCGTTTAATGTTGAAAAAAATGTGGATTCCCTATTCTTAAACCAGTAAACTAGTGTGCCTCTTGAGTATAGGCAATCACTGAGTAGTGTACACCACTGTATTGAGGATAAGCCATTTTAAAGGCAAAATAAATATTGAACGATTGTGAGACATTGTGAACAATGTGACAGCATTTTTCTTCGAAAAGCAATTTTGTTTTTAGCATCACGAGATTTCTACGATTTCAGTTTATTTTGCTTTGAATTTACATAATAAATATTTATTCAAAAATAAGAAACTTGAAAACCTTTAAAAATGCCAGCTATTTGCAAACCGAAATTAGTTCAAAGAGCCATTTATACATATCAATTTTATAAAACTAAAATATCGTAAATCATCCTATAATATGGCGTAAGCACATTTCTTAAAGTTCATTTGGGTTTATCGATTAACTCATTACAGTTTGATAGGTGAGTTAGTATCAAATGTAAGTTTCTACTTCCTTTCAAGAATTCTTATAAATAAATACTCACGTATTTTCTTTGTTTTAAAATAAACTTGGGTAGAGAACATTCGTACCTGCAGCTGTATTTAATTTTCCTAAGGGCGCTATAGATATCTCTTCAAATTTTACCATATGGCAGATATGTTGGTTTAGGAGTCTTAAGCTCGATTCGTGACTCCATAAATGTCCTCCTAATGTTCGTTAAAGTTTTTTTATCGAATGACACCTGAAAATAAATTAGGCTTGGCAAATAAACTGGTGACTGCAAAATTGGATAATTTTTCCCGTTTATTTATTGAAGTGTTGGCTCGATAAATCGGGTGTTTTTCGTTTATTTCCAATCATCGCTACTTAAGTCTATAACGAACAAGAAAATAGTGACAATATAGTAAAGATAACCGCGCATTAGATTATATTAATATAAGATGCTGCTCGCTGCACCGAGTCGATATACGATAAATTTCATTCGCTGAAATATATTCAATAACTTTTAATTTCGAACTTTAATCCGGGACAAAATATATAAAATCAGGACGTATTCAGACGTTAGTTTTTGGTTAATGTATTTTTGTTTATGATGAGTTAGAAGTGAGTGAGCCCGTGCTGACTTTGAACAAATGGAAGAAGGATCGATTGCGTAGGAAATATAGACAAAGAATCGGGCCCCAAAAATAAATCGAGGTTTCTGATGTGTATTTTATAGTCGTTGATGTTGCCTGCTTGTTCTTTTAATCGCCGGTCATCACCTCCATGAATTCTGGAAAATAAAACAATAAATAAATGTTAAGGAACTTAGTTTTTACTGAATAAATAAAGGTATTCTTTGTATAATGCTTCTTTAAAAATCACGCTATTCTATAAATGAACTATTTATATAGCCGTGGTAACAATTTGCAACAAAAAAATTGCAGTTTTCAATTTACAGTGAACTCAAGGTGAAAAATATAAAAGCTTTGATTTTTCTTCCTTTTCCGTCCCTTCCTATAAGTAAACGTTCATCCATAAATTTGATCCTCTACTGAATCGATATTGACAATAAAATGGCGGAGGAAGGTATAATTTTGCTACTTTCAAAATACACCATAGGCACATGGGCTATTTCCGGGGATGAGAAAGTACTCGGTGTCCCAAATGCAATGAGGGTCGATCATTGCTTGATACATTAATCAGCAGCACTATCAAATAGTTGAACAGTATCAAAACCGTCCATGAATGTCCAGATGTCCATGAATGAACGACCCTCGTCCGCGATCTTGTTTTTTTTTATGTGAAAACTTTTAAATGGCCTCTGGAAACGGGACGTACAAATTTCCCACTATATCGGATGTAGCTACCACTTCCTCAGCATGGGTTAGCAAGTAAAAGTGCGAAACTGCGAAAGCTCGGCAATAAATCTGGTGTATCTTTAAGCAAATATTTTTGCAGAATTTTCGTCTCCCCGTCCGTTTATTACTCGATTGTGATGTTAATCCTGGGCGGTAAAAATACTTTAGCTTCCGAAAACTTGTCGGTTTTTTTTCCCATTTTACGAAAGAGCCAGATTGGGACTGATTTTGGTGAAATTCATTCATCGTCAATCCTTTTTATACGGAGTTATGAATGCTTAAACGTGATTTGAATGAAAATGGCACTGGTCTGAAAAAACCCGTAAAAATTTGCAATATAAAAGGGGCTGAAGAAGGGAAATTCGCCAAAAAAAACGACTCGGGGAATTGATGGAATGAGTGGGATTTGAGATAGCAAATCCTAGGCTGGAATTTGGCGGAGTTCAGAGGGAAAGTTATAACATTGGCACCCACTTCAATCGTAAATCTAGACGCTAATTTTTCCTATAAAAACTATGAAACGTGACGAGAAATCGCGAAAAGGGCAATGCGTTTTTCCTCGGGTGTCTCGGGTCCATCGTTATAGCGTCGGTTAACCCCAATGGGTCATGGCTGACCTCTTGAAAATCATTTAGTTTCTTTTTTACGATTTTTTTATTATAACATTTAAATATTACAAATTCAAATTGAAAATTCATAAGCCACGTTTAATCAACTATAAATATAAGCTGAAGTATAATCTTCGCCACGAATTAACTTTACAGCCCATGATATTTAAATTATCACATATACGTGTAATGTTTTACTTAATATAAAACATTCATTTTCACGTTAATTTAATGATTTATTTTTTAAAAATTAAAAAACATTAGGTATACATTTTACTTTCAGCAGATTAAGGGCCGGTTGCACCAACTGAGGTTAAGAATAACCTATGGTTAACCTACTGTGTAACTCTAGGTTGACTCATCGTTGTATTACACAAGCATGGGTTAGGGAAAAATAAGTGAAAGGTTAACCCAGCCAGTAGGCAGGGTTAACCTCGGGCTATTAGGAAAAGCAACAAGGCGGACACTACAGATGAATCTTATGAAGCTAGTGAATTGTGTATGCTACTCCATCTGGTCACACAGACAGGTTAATCCAGGATGCGCAATCTGGCAGCATTGGTCAAAGTTAGTTCCTTTTCTGTCCTCCATTTTGGTTTCAGCAGGTTACATGGGTTTCATAACCCTGGGGATATTTCATCAAGAGTTAATTGGTGCAACACAAACATCTAACCCGAAGGTTAACATAGAGTCAAATTTTAACCCAGGGTTAGTAAACCTCAGATTTTAACCTAAGTTGGTGCAACCGGCCCTAAGGATAATATTTCACAAAGCTCGTAGAAGATGAATGTTTTTCTTTTCCTGAATGCACCAAAGATCGATGAACATGCTAGAAACCTCAATGGCGCACTACTATTCTTTTCAGCTTTAAGTCTGAATTAATTTCGATATTATTCCCCTCATCTACTTTATCCAATTTCGATGTTTTTCACGCAACTTTTCACTCCGGTTTTCTCGTTTTGGGAAATGACTTTTTGCGGTTCGTTGTACTTTTTAATTTCGCTTTGCTTTGCCTTTCGTCGACTCCCAAGAGGCACAAGAAACCGCAACAGCTTTCCAAATTCAAAAAAAGGATCGTTTTGCGAGAGGTTATTCGCTGCATGCTCGACAATTTTTCGTACTTCTGCCCTCAGGATTTTCCATCTTTCCGAAACCGAATCGTTTCAAACCTATTTCGTTCCGAGTGAAACTAATTTCGGTAACTTTATAGGCTTCTCGTTTGTCGGGTTCTGATATTTGTCTTCTCACTACTCTACAGGAAAAATCAAAAGCTGTTTGGGAGTTCCGACCTCTTTGGATCTACGATATTTTATTATATGGTTTCTTAGGTATATTCTCGTCCCTATCAAAGAGCTTTCATTTACTTTTCTTCGGAATTAACGTTTCAAGATTGAAAATGGCATCATCTTCCAGCACCCAAACTCGCATTGAATTTAATCCCCAATCAACGTTCTAGAAACATTCTAGAAACTACCCTATATCCAATCCGCGCGCGCGCCACCTAGCGACCTCATACATCACTGTGAAATGAACTTTTTCACGTAGGATGTAGAAGAGAATGAAAGCGAGTGGGCGAACACGTGTTAATCTATTTTAGCTCTTAAACTCATTCGATTCGTGTTAATCTCGTCGGGATATCATGAATTTTACCCGAGCAACCCGAACAACCCCGATGTCATCGCGGTTAGGGCGGAGGCGCGTTGACGGAGAGAGGGTAAAACCCCTCGGGAGCGACGTTATTGCTCGTAAAAGCCCTTGTAATTAGCGCTAGTGTGGTTTTTGTTTATCCTCTTCTCCGTGTCTCTATTAATGCCCTTTGCACGTGGTGCTTAGCTTTCATTGTTTTCGACTCTCTTTTGTTCGTGCCACGCGCAGCCCAACCCTAACTCGGTTAGGAGCGGAGGTGGCCTTGGACAGGACCAATTTTTGTTTATGGTCGTGGATCGTAAATATCCATTTTATGGTCAATATTAGAAATGAAAAGATGGCGTGACCAAGAAGGCGAGACCATTAAAGCTTCAAATTTGCGATAAGCAGAATGAAATGTAATTACAAAAACTGTACCACTAACCCAAGAAACTACCCAACTTAAGATGAAAATTTGGATTTTGTCTTTGTCTCTCTTTTAAGAAACTTCATCACTCTTTACGTGTAAGTTGTAAGAATGTCGAAAATGCATTTCTACCAAAGATTCGCGGGTATAGTTTAAAACTTTTTTAAATGGACATACTGTATTTACGAAGAAATCTCAATGCTGTTGAAATGAAACACATTGAAAACTTTTTCAGGAAAAATCTTTCATGGAAATTTCATTTCTTTCTTATCGAAAATTTCGAAAATTATATATGTATAGTCTTGAATCGTGTTGAAAATGTCTCGGTCCTAACATTACGTGATATGCACGTATAGGCTACTTTTCAAAACATATTGAAAATAGTTTTACATTCGTAAAACCATCGTCACGTTTTTGCATTAGATTGGAAAACATGCTAAGCGTATTTTCAACACGAGTTCCTCTCGTAACTTCGGTGACGCTTTCTGTAAGAACAGACAGTATGCAAGCACACGTGTTTTTTTTTTGGTTGGGTCGTCTAAGCGAAAACTTTCTCGAATATTTTTCAAAAAAAATTTATTTGAAAAATAATCTGATGGCGAACAGCTGAGATTGATTCGCGCGGCCCGGAATTGAGGTTGAGAGCTTCAAATGTCACAGTTGAAGCAAACGGGAAGAAAATACAGCGAGTACACAAGGCGTTGCGCCCCACCATTACCGGAGGAGAAATGCTGAATTTAACGTAATTTAGCAGCTGACGAGCTAAGGTGCAACGGGTTTGGCAGTTGGAAAAAAGAAGTTTGCGCTATGATAAAAAACATGAAGCGAAATTTGACGCGAATCCGACTGCATGGAGTGGCCTCGTTGCTCTTTTTTTAAAAAAGGCAGAAATGTCCTCGTTAAAGCGCCGAGTGATTCGCTCGTTTTAAGATACAACTGTTCGGAGCAAATTAGTAAATTGGAAATACGAGCTCATCGAAACGCGCATCGATCCGGTTTAATGCAAGGGGAGAAATGAGAACGAATGGCTTCGTTATAAAGCTGTTCTTATAGTCATTTAAAGCCATCGTGGCGGAGGCTTAATGCCGTCTTAAAGTCAGTGCTTGTAATCGTTGCATTTCCAACATATCGCCTAATACGGATAATGCTCTTAATGGGAGGCAATTTCCAAAGTTATATTTTACATTTCGTACCAGGCTGTGAACTAAGTTGCCATGCAATTGATTTGAAATATCTGAGAAATTTCGAAAAAAGCATTTTACATCCTTTGCCTTTTTTTACATTTCATACCATATGCAGGTTG
Source organism: Ommatoiulus sabulosus (assembly GCA_034697705.1). Classification (NCBI taxonomy): domain Eukaryota; kingdom Metazoa; phylum Arthropoda; class Diplopoda; order Julida; family Julidae; genus Ommatoiulus; species Ommatoiulus sabulosus. The sequence continues at coordinate 9,124 of JAQGAO010001468.1, forward strand.
GGAACTAAGTTGCCATGCAATGATTTGAAATATTTGAGAAATAGAAAAAAGCATTTTACATCTTTTGCCTTTTGTAATACATTTTAAGCCTCGTAATTTCACACGGGTGCAGCGAGTTTGCCTCATGTTCATTGTTCCGCGCGCAAGGTGGCGCTGCAATCTCCCTCGATTAAGCTCACTGTAAGTATCAAAATCGGCTTACCGTCAAAGTCGACGGTTCCGCTGCCGTCCGTGTCGATTTCGGCAATCATTTCGTCCAACTCGTCTTCTCCCATGTTGTCCTCCAAAGCCCGAAGAATTTCTCTCAAGTCAGATACGTTGATGTAGCCGTTACCCTCCTTGTCGTACAACCGGAAGGCTTCTCGCAACTCTTCCTGCATGGCCTCCGTGTCCTCCTCCACCAGGAAGCGGGCGGCCAGGCTTAAGAACTCGTCAAACTCCAACTGACCACTGCCTGCGAGGGGTCAAGTGCAATCGACCCAGTGAGGGAGAAAGGAAAATGCGAAAAGTTAGCAGCGTAATGATTATGCCAAATTTCACGTAGAATGCAAATAATGGAAGGGGATTTGGAAGGCTAGTGGATGTCGTAGATGTGGCAATTAGCAGTTTTCGAGCTTTTTCATATCGAGTTATCGACGAGTTTTTCTTACCATCTGTGTCGATTTCTTCTATTAATTCTTTGAGATCCCTCTCTTCAAATGTCTGTCCCATGGTCCTGAGAATGCTGGCCACCATGTTGGTGTTGATGACCCCCTTCTTGTTCTTGTCAAACATGTCGAAGGCCTTGCGCAACACTGAAAGTCAAAGTTAATTTGATAAATAACGGGGGTAGCATAAATGGCGGGCAATCTTACAGTACAAGAATGTTAGCAGTGTTTGCCGAACAACGGGGGCAGTCGGTATTTTTGCCCGTTGAGCAGGCAAACGTGATTTGCAGGTATGTTAGTAGTAATTGCCTATCCTCAGGGGCTATAGAAAAATTTACAATAATTTGGAGGACAATATGTAAATCCTTCCGAATTTATTTTGGAAAATTAACATATCTATTAAAATTTAGATATATTTATAGATACCTGTTAAAATGTGATCTCGGTTCTGAATTGTGTACGATTCCCGGAATATCGTTTGAACACTTTTACGAAAACTTGATTTTTTCTTTAATTTAACCGTTTGAAAATAAAAATATAGTATATTAAATTCGGCATTGGTATTCCAAATGAATCGATCATAACGTATCGTTGATTTTCACTTAAATTAAAATTCGTCTAGACATTTTTTGAGTGAACGAATCTTATGTTTTGACAGAATGACGTCATGGTTTTGCCCTTTATTCCCTGTTTTTTTACGGGATCAAATAGATGCTTAGGGATTGCTGTTGCGGTCCAATTCAGCTTGAATATTTCTGGAAATTGTATTTTTTGTGTGGTACTTAGGCTTTAAATGCTATAGGATTGCTTTTTCACGATGGTAAACCCGCAGGACTTAGACTTATACTTTCTTCGTCGGTGATTCTGATTCCATGAAATATTAAATCGCGTTTTTTTCAAAGAAAAAAGCGCTTCATTTAATATTTCGATCGCTATTTGGTATCGAACTTTTTCCTATCGTAATCCCCTTTTTCTCTCCAATCCAAAATTTTATTACGCTTGACTGGAGTCCATAGAAGCCTCACCATCGCTGGGGAAAAAACCAGGACCGTCACAATCGGATATATGCAACTTTAATCCTATTATAGATCGAAAATTAAAGGAAATGCTTCCTTCGCTTTCGTACATTTCAAGGGCGACGAGTTTTTTGGTTGGCGGCCACTTTTGGCACGGGGTAACCGTGGCAACCGACCAGCTCTTTAATTGTTGGTAGCATTATCCCCGAAAAATTGACTTTTGACTCGAGGATTAGATTAGCGCGAAACGCACTTTGGGCCTAATGATGCTTTTGTTAGCACAAGCTGAGCTTCATGATGCCATGAACGTGCCGTGGAGATAGCATTTGTTGTTTGTTCGTTCCTCCAGGGACAAATTTGGTTTGAGGTTACTGCGAATTTTCCGAAGACTGGCGCGCACGCATCCGGTGTCGATTGTCCGAAATGGACTTTTCTCAGAATTGAACTTTAAGGGTTTGCTAGTTGACATATTTGGAATAAACGAGACCCGTTTTGTTTTCGATTTTCTGATTTCGTCCATTCGTGTTAAACTGAATCCCAAAATTTTGAAGAAAACGGCGCATTCGAAGTGGCAAAACAACATTTTTGGCATAAAAATAATAAAAAAGGCTCCAGAAAAACATGGCATAAATAGCGCGGAAATGGATTTGCGCCAAAACACAGGTGGAAGAAATCCAAGTTTTATTATCGCGACGTTTTATTGTTCGGCTCGAAAACTGACCAATTTATCAACGACGTTTTCGCTCCATTTCCATTTGAAAATAATCAGATCTTCGCAAAAATCCAAATAAAAAAATTCCCCCCTCCAGAATTTCCTAATTGAATCGGGAAGGCGAGCCAAAAATAAACGTGCCAGATGACGCCCCAGTGTGTAACAAACCTTCTCACCATATGTTGGAAGAGATGTTCATAAAACATTCTACGTCTACGAGCATACGGTGCATTTTTAAGCCTTCGAACATAGCTTTGCATTTAACACTTTTATTTAATCAGCACAGCCACCCTGTAATGATTGCGTTTTTCTGGAAAATTTTATTTGTTAATAACTACAATTTCATCAAAAAATTAAAAAAATATATCTACTGAAACGTTTTACACATTTCCATTTAAAATATCAACGAGACATGCTTCAGTCTTGTCATGTTCTTGCCAATGACATATAATTGACAATTTGAAAAATAATTTGAAAAAACTTGAGCGGAAGACTAATCTAACGTGTCTATTCACGTTTTTCAAATAGACGAAAAACTAGTTGGAAATTGTTGATGTTTTTCATCAAGCAATTCTGAAATTGGGAAATTCTATACTTTCATTTTGTAGTGTCGTATCCCGACATCAGATACTTTTGTGTAAAACAGAATTTGTGGCTTTCAGTTACTCGAAATCACGTTTAAGGACATCTTTCCCAAATATTTTATTATGTACAGGGTGCGTTAGAAATCGCTTCAAATTTGTGAAAACAAAACGGATTCTCAGCCGGTGCCTCTAAATTCGGGAATATATATATATTTTTTAAATACCGACATCCTAGTCTATTTATAGCCAAAACCTAACTAGCTCACATTTTTACGCCCAATTTTTCTTCTTCTAGCGAGAGTAAAAAGTATTTTGAGGTCAATTCACTATTTTGGGAATCAAACACGCGGTACCTCTGCACCGGTGCATCCTGGGACAATTTACTCTTACCGCATTCGCCAAATTGCGCATTCAACGAGCGGGGCATTGGCCCCGAATGGTTTTGATGACTGGGATGTTTGTACAAATGTTCAAAAACTTGACGACAAAATGACTTATTTTAGCGAGTATCAAATATTCGGAATGATGCGCAGTTTTCATTCAAATGTCATTATTGAACGAAGGGTTAGTAAGCAATTTTGCCACGAAATAGCAGTGGCATTTCCATTCGGCATCAAATAGGCCATGGCGTGTAATTAAATATGCCTTAATTTGAAACCAGCAGCGTGTGGTCAATTATTCCGGCCGGCAGCTCGTGTTAGGCTAATCGTACGAATCCAAGGATACGCACGAAATTTCTAGGGATTTTATTTTTGCGAAGAAGATGATCCTGATTCGAAATCGGATTCAAATCTCGATTCAGCGATTCTTTTGCAAAAGAGGATTATCGCGGCTTGTTCGCTCGACTAGATACTTCCGCTTTAATACTGTTTTCCACACGTTTTGGAAATGGCATTTGCGGCTTGCCGTTGTTGTTGTTTTCAAACATTTCAAATGCCCCGTTTATCGAAAACGTAAGATGCAACTTTGGAAATAATTCAAAAGGGAACTTGCATTGACACTACTCTTAATGAAACGTAATAAATAAATAGAAAATTGTGGGGGACGTCCATGGGGAAACTACAGAAATTGGAAACAGTGCATCGTATGGATGATATCAAAAGCTACGTCCACACTGGAGGAAACGTGGAGGAACTTTTTGTTGCCCGTTGTTTCTAGAGATATAAACTTATGTAAATAATTTAAATAGAAATTTATGTGAAACAATTTATGGAAATAACTTGCAGAAATTAGCAACAAAAATTACTCAATGTTCCTCAAAAAGCTCTTCTTCCCCCCAGTCTGGATGTAGCTTATGATGAGGAAGAAACTGTGGATGTCCTTTGTGCACAGCTCCTTTCCTCGCCGTTGATAGGGTAAGCTAAGAAAGGCGCTAGCTGTTATTCATTGTCAATTCTCCCGGAAGCCATTTTTGTTATTATCAATTAATTCATCTTTGCCATTTGCAAATAAAATGTTCGAGAATCGATAGACACGTGAAATGTCTCTTTCTGTCTCATCTATGCAAAAACTCGTGTTTTTTTCTATCCCCACGTGCTTGGATAATTACGTTTTCCGAACGAAAGTTTCATTAACCTCTAATTAAATTTCGTCGTGTATTTTTTGGTTGCCTTCTGATTTTTTTTTAGTTCTCCAGGATTGTAATTAACGTTCGTGAGATTTAGCTGCATGCGCGTGGTGTAATATTAATGCAACGTCGCCTCCTATCTCGTCACAAAAGTGCTTTGACTTATCGATTTTTCAATCATTTTGTTGGCGTTTTGTCTGACTGCAAAACCTCGTTAGAAGGCCACGCTCGAGACTTAGGCTGATGGCCCGCAGGGGGCGCTCAAAGCGTGAGCCACCATTGGAATACTACGACCACGTGGCCTTCGCTTTCATCGTTCGCAGTCCGAAGCAGATTGATAATGTTGCTTTAGCGAGGAAAAAATCAGAGCAAACAGTGCAATAAATTGAAATTCGATGTAGCTTATCCGTCACTCCCATTTCTGTTCATAGATGGCGCGATAAAAAATTCATCTTTTCTTCCGAAGTTACTCTCATGTTTCGTACTGTTTCGATAACATACTGGATATGGATCTTTTAGAATTTCTTCTACAAACGTGAACGGTTCATAAAAATGCAAACTCGACTCCTAGTCGATTGCATCAGCCCCTTTTTAACTGGGACTTTATTTTCAAATGGTCGTGAGAATAACGAAAATGACTTTGGTAATATATATTTTTCTAAATTGTTCTACGTTGTACAAAATCGATAAGCTCTATCTTTCACTGAATAACAGAATATGCATTTTACTGATAGTAGGGTACTGAGTTGAATTGAATTGAATTGAACTGTTATTCAAAGATTTCTAAAAAGTTTGGCTTGATATACAAAGAAAGGAATCACACTTACATGTAAATTTATCAAAACATTCAGTAAATTCAGTTCCAAACTATGGGTATTTTCTATGTAAGGCTCTGGCACTGATTATCGCATACTAAAGTTGGGCTGGGGATATCATCTGTGGAATACTATTGGAACGTCAGCGCTATCGCATCTTACGTGACAACAACGCTTGCGTGGGCGACCAAAACTGGCGGTAAATATATCTGGGCGTAGGGGGCGCTGCCATCGCGCTTCTCTTCGGGAATTTCTAATTCTGGTTCGGTGCGAATATAGCCATCGATGTACTAGTGTAGAAGCAACGGTACACGTAGCCTAGTTTTCAAATATATCCCACATGGCTGCTGCTGCTTTTCCATCGGTATTTCAAGCTACTTTTAGAGCGTAGAGAGAGCGAGAGAGAGAATGAGAGAGAGGACAAATTGCAACGAATACGTTCTCTTCCTCTTTTCCTTCCTTCCCCCCTTGGACCAACTTTTTTTCCATGTCCTGCCCTTATTTGGACGGGTTTCAAACTACCGGGCCAATGCGTGTGCACGCGCCTATTCTTGCGGATATTATTATATGCGAACATGAACATGCCACAATGGCGTTGCCGACGTATTTACGCCCAACTTTTATATCCTTTGATATCGACATCGATGTAACATCGACCGTATTTTGATATAGCATTTTCCAACTATAGCAAAATTCTGTGACATGACCTTGCAGGGCGGGTCTTAATATCCTCATGGATACTACGCCTGTTTACACGATGACTATGTAATTAATATTCTTTTTCATGTTAGGTAATGAGTAACCTATACTTAAAAGTTATCCTATGTAGCCAATGTAATTTAATTAAAATGGGATATCTTAAGACGCTCATCTCTGGTAAATGTTGGCAATTACGAGACATTGTAATAGTACTCCATTTTAAACAGTGGACGTATAATTGATATTTAATGAATGCCAATTCTTGATTTTGAATATCATGAGATGTGATTAATGTTATTAATTATAAGATTTTTCATCATAAGAGTTTCGCTTTTAGAACAGCCATAAATACTGTCATTTAATAGTTTGGATATTTTTTCATTAATAACTGTCAAGTAGTTTTCGAGGGGAAAAGGATGGGTTACTTTAACAGTTTTTTAATTTTGACAGTATCATAGTATATGTTACTATCAAGAACGAAGTACCTTGAATTCAGTGTCTTTATTATAGCATTTTACATGAACTGCGGCAAGTGAATACTAAGAAAGTGCTCATAGAAACTTTGAAATAGAACAGCATTAACTCAGATTAATAATCCATATGTAGGGCTTTTTTGCATACATGTAATGTCTGTGGCCTATTTCGAGAGCCCAATTTCAATTTAATAACAGCGTAACTAATGCATTGATCGCTGAATTGCACGCCTTACGCTTAGAATATAAGTTTTACTTTAGTTATAATGGAACGATCTAAATAGCACGTCGTAGTACATGTAATATACGCATATGAAGAAGGTTTCTAAAATACGTTAAAATGATACGTATGATATGATAGGATCAACCTCGAGTGAGCACAAAGTTTGAATTCTGTTTTCATTCATTTCAAATCGATGGGTGTTTTTTATCGCTTAAAATGATTGCAATTTTAGAGAAAGTAATCGATTATCTCATCGAATGTAATCGAGCCATGCTCGTTAGATCCCATTTCTTATATCAAATTCGTCCTGCATAGCGTGTATTTTATAAAATCACTGTATTTGTTATTACCGTAAGACAGTGATGTAATTGTGAAATTATATAGGAGTTGAGACGTGGATATACTTACTGCCGATTTGTTCTTTCGTCAGTTCATCCGCCTGGAAAATACGAAAATTGAAATTGATGAGTATAAAACGTCTTTCAACCGGGGGAAAAATTCATTTTGCCAAATTGCCTAGCTTTTTCAACCTCGCGTGAGATGTTTTCCTTCTGGCTTTTCTTACGAGTGATAATCGAGCGTAAATTATATTGAAATTAATGCTAGTTATAACTCGTGTACCATTAATTATTGGGCTCTACTCTAATAAAAAAGGGAGACAAAAGACAGGCGCCGTTCGTTTTCCCAAACATTAAACACGCAGAATGTTTGGACCAGTTTTTTACCGTATATTGCGAATAATGAGGATGATGTATACGTGCCTATCGATGCGTGCTTAAAATGGAGCACTTTTTCATTTCGATATCATCTCGAGATATCCCACAGGTTTAATTTATGAGATAGGGCTAGGTGCAGAATTAAAAACGGATGGCGCCTCTGTCAGTTGGAATTTTGGAACATCGTGTTACACGATGTGACGAAATTTTACAAATGTCAAATTCTGCATGTTTTTAAACTTTTTTTAAAAAAAAAAATTGAAAATGAGTAATGCCTAGTGGAGTCACATTCGAATTCCGATTCATTTTTAATAAATCTTTTTAATTTAATAGTATGTATTAATAATTGTTATTATAATACCGAAACGTATAGCAGTTATTGGAATTTAGCATATGCATTCTCTGAGAATGCAAAATTGCTCACCCTGGTGGCGCTACCTGCCTTCTCTCTAGCATATTTCGTCTTATTCTTTATTTTTTTAGCCAAATTAATTTCTTTATTTTCATAACTTCGGATAACATATTTGTAAATTGCTGATGATATCGTCGCAGCTGACGGGAATTCAGAAACATTTTTAATTTTCTATTAAAATAGAAAATCCCAGTTGCATTTTTAAGTTAAATCTTTTTATTTCAAAATTGTATTTCAAATTCATTTTTAATTTTATTTTTTTTTAAATTTAAATTTATTGTGATTTTATGTTTTATGTCTTTAAAAATTGAAATGTTTCAGATCTTATAACTAAATTTTTTTTCAAGAGTGATTCTCTGCATGTTTTCCGCAAATTTCATCTCTAATTCACTTACTTGGATGCGAAGGCTTTTTTAAAAAAATGATGAAGCGTATTCTTTTAACTTAATTTTAACTTTCTTTCTGCGTTTTCATAGAAATAAATAGCGCGTTGAATTTTTGATGATAAACCCCATTTTTCAATGTGAAATTTATAGCGACGTGCTTAAATTTTCAAGATGAACGCACGAAACGTGTCGACGCAATACGACGAAAAATGGCGGAATTTAATTAAAAGTGTATCGGCAGAAAATGTCGCCAAAGGAATTTATTTATTTTCAATCGAATTTTCTTGTTGTGTCCTAGCTCAGAAAAATATGATGAATTTATTAAAATATGCGTGGAAAAAATGTGAAATTGAAACCAGTAGACTGCACGCTGTTAGGGTTCAGTTACTGCATACTGTGTGTATACATGTACAGAATACGGATATAAAAAAGGAGAACGTATATTTGCATGATATAAAAAGCTATATCTTTTAAAGATATTAAATTCTTTGTTTTGAGAGTAATATCGAGAGGCAGGTTGAAATAGATTATGGGGGTTAAGAGGCCTGGGGTAGGGGGTAAATGTTTGCGAAGAGTCGTTTCATGCATTTTTATATCGTAAATATCGAGGGAGAAATGAAATACTATCGTATTTATTCAACTGAATAGGGTTCTGATGAAATAAGGTTACTGTTTCAATATTGAGAGAAATGTTTATTTTGTGTTTAGATACTTTTTTAAATGTATTTGGATTTGACAGGAAAAATGTTAGCAATTTTGGATAACTATGAAAAAATCAGCCTTATAACAATGTTTTGTTAGAAATAAAGCTAGATTCACTTTGGGGGGCTTTTAAGAACTACTTAGAATGTAAAATAGCTAGAGAATTTAATCAGAATTTGCGAGAGCAACAATGATTTATACAGAGGTAGGAAGAAATCTATTTGCTATTTGCAAATTGAAGAAGAAACCAAATATTTTCTGCAATTATATCAGAAAATAAAAGGCATCTTGCACTAAACTACACAAATAAACGTGTTTTAAGTTTCCAAACTGGTTTTACAAATTATCATCATAATTATTTTCTCTAAAAACATTTCCAAAGACAGGTCTAAAATGTCAACGAAATGAATTGAAATTTCCCAATAATCCCGGTAATGTTTGCATAAATACTAACCAAGAGACTTCAGGTTCAAAAAAACAACTAATTTGTACTCTAATTTCTTTAACGGAAAATTAAATGTACATTTTCTATGATCAACAATCCTAGATTCAAGTGAGAATAGTAGAAAATCCCAAATAACTGCATGTTTGGTAGAATATTTGGTCAAGACATTTCATCGCATTTTTGGGAATAATATAAAAAATCATGAAATTATGTACGTATTGTGAGCATCATAATCATGCCATTTTTAAAATTTACACTTGCCATTTTTGCCATATTACATGTATATCAAAACACGAAGAACACTGTAATTATTGAATGCAGAAACTTTCATCTTAGAAATTTTCATTTATAGTGAATCTTCTGCATGTTTCCAATCGTGCATTTGGCTAAAATTCCCACGAATCATGCAACTCTATAATATCTTATTAAAATTCAAATGCTTTTCCCCCGAGTATTTTCAATGCTCTTACCATTTCTCCTGTTTTAAAAGTCCTTCCACAAAGTTAGACAGAAACACAAGATCCAAAAAGGCAGCTAAGAGCCTGACCCGGGCTAAGTTGTTCGAGTGGCAGCACTGAGAGAGAATCGGGACAAAATTTTGTTGAAAAACGCCACCGACCCGGCTGCAATTTCTCAGGGCCATTTTTGGGAAATTGGGGGAGGGAACAAAGTCGCGACGTCATCGAAAACGGGCTAATTTTAGCTTAGCACCACACACTCTGTATACTTCTCCAAATGCCTTTCTGGATATCAGTTAACTCTTCTTGCCTTTTGGGCGTTTTAGCCTAGCTGGGATAACTACTCAATATTGGGTTTCTTCTTAGCTTTCTCCGAAAATTAAACCCGTTTTTTGACAAACAGAAAATCGCGAAAAAGATATCATCCAATTTTTATCAAACTTTCGATGTTTTATATGCTACTCATACAGTTTATTTTAATTTCTACTTTGATTCACGTCTATGCCTTTAAAAGGCTTTAGTTAAATCTAAAAATGCGTTGCTGCAATTTAAACTCATTTTTTGAAATGATTTAAGTCGAAAACTCCGAATGAAAGTTTTTCGAAAAAAAAATGCGCCATGTTTGTAAAATAATTCGTATTGGTTTATGAATTATAAACGCTTATTCACACCTATTTAAAATTACTCTGAAATGAACATTACTTCAGTTTTCAATATTCTGTGTTCTATTTTAAAAATTCGAGTGGTGAAATTTCACTTTATTATCTTTTTCACTGTACATTATATCTGCCATGTTAAACATTTCGTAAACTACCTTTATTATCAGTGGTGCACGTGCTATTTTTTTATAATTAGAACATTTTAAATATATGCATGAATATATGAACAATAGAAGAAATAAATGTCTAACAAGAGCTCGAAAGGATGTGGCTGATACTTGGGATAGATATATCTTAAATCCTTTATTGTTAGGTTTGAATGAATTTCGTGCAAATTAAAAGCAGATTCGTCAGCTTATTTTAACGAGATTTTGTTGCTTGAATTATCGCAGCGAAAACAGTAATTAATAAGTCTAGTTTCGGTTGAATATAGCGTAAATTAAGCTTTTCTTTAAACTCTGTATCCAGCCCTTGTATGTCTCGCATGTTCGCTCTGTTTAGCTTCTTCTATTCAAGCATCTGTGAAGATAGATGCAACGGAAACTAAAAAAAGTATTTTCGTTGGAAATGTTGTCTGTTGGGATATTGTGTCAATGCCATGCACCCCAGATTCCTAACCAACAGTAGTAGCTTGCTAGTTGATGCTTTAACGGGATACCATATGTAATATGTTAGGCAAGTCATAGATTTGCGTACATACAGTATGCTCAATGTAATATTTTCAGCTGTTAACTCAATTTAGCGATGTTTCAATAGCTTTCCCAAATATAACGCAATGTTTTGAATGTTCGTTTTTGTCAATGTTGTATGCACCAATAGATATACAGTATAATATATGCATTTAAAAATGGAACTTTTATTTTTATTAAAATTGTAATAAGTAGTGTTAAAAATATAATAAGATATTAATAGATGACAACGAGACATTAGCCGTACTCAGGAAATGCCGTAGCTTCACATAGATGGAAAACATAAATGTAGATAAAGTTCCGTCTTGCGGCGCATGCGCCCTAAGCATTTCTTGCTCTACGCTATCTAATAAATATGTTATAAATAATGTATGCATGTACATGTTATTTGTTAAATATACATGCATTTAACATGGAACAAGCATGTTTTACATGTAGCAATCATGTTCCTTCATGTAGCGTAAATGTGTTTTACATACCATGTATGACGTACCAAGTATCTTACATGAAAAAATGTATGATACATTTAAAGTTTGCTACATGCTAAATACTTATACTACATATAAAATACATGTGTCTTACATGTAAATGCATACAGTGTATATATGGTATATATATATATGCGTTTTAAATAACATATGCATATACAGTGTGTATTACATCTATTTATTAGATAGCGTAGACCAATAAATTCTTAATGCGCATGCGCCACCAGACTATCTATACATGTATTTACATTTACGTTTCTACATGAAGCTACGGCATTTCTTGAGTCCGCTTAATGTGTGTACTTCCACAGTAGCAAAATAACAGAATATTTGTGTAATAATAATTGTGTAATAAAGTTTGGAACGCATTTCGAATAAACTAAACATTGTAAAAACTGAAGATAAATTTATGAACATTTGGTGTCATGGGCTTAAAAAGGAAGGGTTGATATTACTATGAAACTGGGAAATAACCCTGATACAATGTAGGTTAATTGGTCCATTTTAGAAACCTTGATTGAGCTAGGTACTACCATTCAGTGCCGCCCTTGAGGGAAATTTGCGTGTAAACAATGTTTTAATAAACAACATAATCTCCAATTCAAACTTTACTCATGCTCGAACAATAAAAGCTTCCACGGTTTTTACTGCGTTGCTGCTAAAAAATCTCGTAATTTTTTTCCTACTTCTCCCTAAATAAAAAACTACATAAAATTGCCATAAAAGTGCAGCCATAATGAAGAGCTCTCAACAGTGTAAAACAAGTTGAGCCTTGAATAAATTCCAGGCTTTTATGAGCCCCTCTCGTCCTATCTTGGTTTATACACGACGCTTAAAAACCAACGGGGAGCTCGCGAGGCTTATAAATAAAAACGTCTTTTTCCAATACATTTTTTTGGTATATTTAATATTAATGGTTTGAGGCTTGTTTGCGTGCTCTCGATTTGCTTAAAAAGTAGCATTAATAAGCAAATAGCTCCCAGAAGGAATGAAAAATCCAGCGAGCCTGATGTTATGACATGCGTGGCGTAATAATAGCAAAATGAAATATGGATCCTCTAGCCTTCACTGTGCTAGGTCCTAACCCTTCAACGGCGAGCCACTTACGGCCTGTTTGGGGGCCGTTAAACGCTGATTAAAAATTCAATCCGCATTAATTAAATCTTTAATTAATCCTCGGATTTCTATAGCCGCGGTTGATTTAATTGTCTGGAATACGAGTTACGTTATGAATTTATCACGAAAAATACATCCTCGTATGGGTGGTTCCAAATATAAAATTTAGAAAACCATTGTATACCTTTATAAATAATGCTTTTATACGAAACAATCTGTTTCCTCAACGAATTTTTTTATGAAAACGATATTTGGAAGTAATGCGTAGCCCAAATTCTCCACGCCAGGTGGCGACAAAACCTGTTCTGCACCTTTTATTCACGTGGTTTGAAAGCCTGGTCAAGATAAAAATCGAGGAAGGTTTTGATGTGGCAGGTTCCTTATGTATGAAAGGTTTGATTCGGTTTTTTCTTCCTTTTCTCCAATTCAATTTCTTGAATTTTTCTCGTTTTTCAGTGCAGCCTCCCTAGAGAGGCGAGTGACAACTGTTGTCCCCGACCATTTTATTAGATAAAGTATCGAAGAAAAGGTACCCTTAGAGATCGAGATTACTCAGTCAGGGTAGCTTCTTTGGCGCTATTATAGCGCAAATCGTGTCGCAAATTTGCGACGAATTTATCGATTGGGTCGACATGTTTCGCATTTGAGCTTCAAGCTAGATGCACGAGGGAAACGTGGAAATTCCCAAGCATAACTATAGACCCTTATTTAGCAGGATTTTTTGGAAAAAGTTTTGTGTGTACGGATTTGATTAAAAAATTCCATTCATGAGTTTGTAAGGTTGGTAAGGTACACCATCAGAAATACCGAGCTGTTCAAAAATGCATCGCCATTATTGTTTCCGTGCTTTGCATTATCTAATATAATATCCAGGCTTTAAAAGATTTAGATCAAGTAATTTGGCATTTTTGTTATTTTTACACTTCATTTTTGCACTCCTGGGTATTTAGATTACCATTCCCACGCAATTATATGAAAACATGGAGATGGAATTCTGTAAATGATCCATGGTGGAAGAATGTATAATGTATATATTTGACGCTTGGATCATTATGCATTGATAATCGCATACGAGTTGCGTTGAAATGCATGCAATGTAGCCTCGAATTATCGTCTTTAATCTAAAAAAAAAGTTAACTTTTATCACGAGCTAATAAAGACAGCTTTTAACAAAAGGCTGTTTGACAGAAGCTCGCAATAGGAATAGGGTTTATCGCCTCGTTTCGGTCGCCTGTTTTACGGAGCCTCTTATTGCCACTAAAACCTTTTGCGAGCGAGAGTTTAGAACGAAATGCGAAAAATCTGAAACTAAGGTAAACCGGGTTTTATGACAACTGATAACGTGTTTACGACGCTCTCAGAGAAATTGCGCTACGTGATAATTTATAATTTGGTAATACAGATCTAAATCATGCAGGCGCGGAGATAAATGACACTAGGAAATTGAAGATCTTTCACTATAGCTTTCGCCTTGCGTACTAAAACTGTATACAGTAGTGGTATTCAGACAGAAGTTTAAGAATGGTACTTTTTATAGTCGTGAAGCCACCTGTGTCACAGTATACGTAATACCAGTATGGTCACTGTGTGTCGGCACCTTTGATGTTCCGGCATCAATCCTGCAGCACCTGAATTGATACGGTGGCAGCTAAGCATAATAACACCCAACGATACTACGCGATATGATCGCATCGTAGGCGAAGTGTCACTCGCTTGACATAGGAAAAAATAGCCACAGGGTTGCACAAAACTAAACAATTGGCTAAGTACATAACAATCCGTTTGAAAGGAGCAATAGCGATAAATGCATTTTGATAAAGCATACGCTGCCTACCTTTCGTCGTCTGCTGCACATATTTTCTCACAGGAAGTTTTGGGGCCATTCAAAAAGGACGTCCGCAAAATTTGCCCAAAATTGGACCCCCTTACACCCTACATGAGGACGTCCTTTTTGAATGACCCCTTCTTGTTTCTGACATCCGGGTACTGTGGTCGTGTTCATTATTAGCATAACACAACATTGGTGATGCGATACTATCCATATATGAGCGTGGCTTAATGCGCATTTTCTACTCAGCTGGCAATAGTATAGCACAGTGCAATGGCGCTGTGAAAATGGACACTGAGGAATGCACAGAGCGATCATACTGGTATTACGCATACTGTGCGTGTGTAAAGTCGAAACAACTCATTGGTTCAATCTGTATAATTGGATATATCTTTCTTAGTAGGCCCCCCTACGTTATATTGATACAGTATATAATAATAATAAAAGCTTTATTCCTGATTGGAAAAAGGTATAGAAGGGATCACTTTACAGGCAATCACTTACATCT
>JAQGAO010001469.1:0-24264 GCA_034697705.1 Ommatoiulus sabulosus
CATTCAAAAGGATGCAATGTAAACTGCAGAAATAAAGCTTGGCTAAGTTTCAACTGTAGCATACAGCTTATTCAACATAAACACGCTTTGAAATTGGGAATTAAGCATGCTGGCAGTAGCTGTTATTATATGAAATGACGTCAATAATAATGAAAATGACACTTTTGGAAACTGGTAGGAAAAAGACGTCATTTTCGGTCGTTATTTACCTCCAAACGACTTGCTTAAAAACAGGTCGAAAAATGAAGTGATTTTTTGTCATTCTCCATAAAATAATGTATACAGAAACTTGTCCGAAAATGACGTCACTTTTTGATGATATTGCTACTTGCGCAAATTCTGATAAGACACTTTAATGATGGTCCGAGCTCGTTTGTATCGGTAGACGTAGGTAATTTTCTGTAAATCCTCATTTTAAATGCTTCCGATTTTTGACAGTATTTTAGAAATGTTTCGACATGGTTCTCATTGATATTTTGCTGAAGTTTTAAATTAAAAATCATCAAAAACAGATGAATACCGATAGTCTTACGACATTGCACGAATCTTATTGGCATATCGTCGCGAAGTACATCCTGGTAAAGATTTTCAAAAATTCTGATGGTCTACAACTCTTCACAAATAATCGAAAACAGATGAAAACGTTTTTTTTTTTTTTTTTTTCCGAAAAATACTTTGCCATCTCGAAGAGTAAACCTGAACCCACATTTTCGAAAGTTTTACGACATTGCATTGCATCTTATTATCATATCATATCATATATTTTGGTAAAGATTTTCAAAAATTTTATAAGTCTGGAACTTTTCACAAACTCTGATAATCCAAACAGACTTCTTTGTTCTGCAAACACTTTAAAGCTCTGATTCTCATTTCGCTTATTACCAGACTTAGGGGCCATTCAAAAAAGACGTCCTCAAATTTTTTCCAAAATTGGACTCCCTGTCCGCATTGTGTTCCGGTGTCCGGTAAAACAGGACCCCTCCCCCCTTTCATTTGGACGTCCGAAACTTTAAAAAAATTGTATTCGGAAAATTTTTAAAGTTTGTCAAATTTGTACTCTGAAAAGTTTGAGAATTTTGCCAAATGTGCTCCAGAATCTGTTGTAAATTTTGCAAATTTCTCCTCTTGAAACTGTTGAAAATTTTACAAATCTTTACTCGAAAACAGTTGAAAGTGTTGACGATTTGTACTTGGGGAAAACGTGAAAAATGTTGCAAATTTGTCCTCGAGAAAACGTGAAATTTTTTGTAAAGATGACCTCGGAAAAGATTGAAAATTTTGCGAGTTTATGTTCGAGAAAAATGAAAATTTTGCAAATTTTTACTGGGAAAATTTGAAAGTTTGAGCTTTAAGTTCTCTGACTATTCCAGGTTTTCCAGGACTGGAGGTACCCCATTTACTGACTATTGCAATTTATAACACATTATCTACGCAATATTGCGCTCAATTCCCCTTTTACTTCGGGAACTGATTTTATTTGGCATTTTTTTTATCGAGTGGACGTCCTAGTTGGTCATACCCCCTCCCTCCCCCTGTCCACATTGTGTCCCCCCTACCTCCAGCATGAGGTCGTCCTTTTAGAATAGCCCCTTAATGAAACTGAAGATTTTCGTCTCGCAAGACTCGCAAGTTCGGGGAAAGTTTACGGAAAAGTTTACGAATTCCTCCATGCTCGGCTTCTTTGGAAAATTCGAATTTCCCGCCCATCCTGCATCCATTTTCGGAAGACGGCACGTGGGACGTCATTTTCGGTTGATCCTCGCCCGCATCGATACTGGTCGAATCGATGCCTCGAGCGTATCGATGTCGGTGCTGCGAGCGACATTTTATTAAAAGAAAATGCGGTGAGTTGGTCCTGTTCACGGGCCGTTTATTAATGCTGCACCTTTTTAATTATTTATTATTATAAGTAACCATGCACTCTAGTACGTAATGAGCATCGAAAGTTACCCGAAACATGGTAAATATCCGGTTGTTTTCGTAGGCGATTTTGACGAAAGTTTCGAAATCAGCTCGGTGGCAACGTGGAACTGTACCAGCAATGTTCCGCAACAGCTGATGATTAACGATATTGGGCACTGGTTGATATGTTTTTTAAATGTATTCCGTGTCATTATGTTTAAAAATTTTCCAAAAAGTATCCTAGTTTATTGCGGGCGTGTGTTAATTACTAGGCCTGTACTTGCGTTGAACGTTCCCTTCATTTTTCCTGGAAATTTCCTCCTATATATTTTCAATATTCAAATTCCTCAGGTCTTATCAATAAGCTGTAAAAAAAGAGGTCAGAAAGTTTATCTCCATTTTTAATTACCCTTCGCGTCCTCGAAAAATCTGGGAGCATTTACCAGTCGATCCTGTCCAATTTGCATATACTGTATGGAAGAATACTGCTGGCTGTTTTGGATAGAAAAATTCTTGGGGAAAGTTTTGATAATTTTGTTATACTTTGTTACTGCATGAACACCAGCCTTTTTTGGAAAGAAATCTGAAGCTGAAGTAGTAGTTTCTGTGACATTATTTCTACTTGGATCCGTGCAGGGTTGAAATTTGAATTAAAAAAATTTTCTGTTGCCATATCTGGGTTGGAATTTGAATTAAATATTTTGAAACCCTTACTGTATCCTCTACATAACCTCGACGTCATTGCTGTCACACTATTTATATCCACGTTTTGGGCATCATAATTTAACCAGCAAACAAACCGATCATGAAAACATTTGTTCAAGTCCATGGCATGCTTGTTTAGAGTTGCATAGCTCTTATATCAGCTGTAGAAAAACGTTTTCGGTTTTTGACTTCTATATATGACTTCTATATTTGACTTTGATATCAAAACTGTGTTGGAAACATGCAGGGAACTGCAACATTCTTCAAAATTTGTTCTCCTGATTATCCACCTATTTTAGGGAGTTTCAGCGATTTTCAACCTTAATAATGATGCCAAGAAATTGCCACACAGTGCAATGCGCATTCTAGAAAACGAGTAGGCCTAAACAATACTTAAACAGCCCTTCTGGAAGTTGTTTACAGCAATACAATAAATTGTACCTGGGAGTCAACAAACATATGGTTTCCTTACTGTACAGCTTGAGTATCAAGCAGCAGCTTGTTACGCTTCTTTCACCGAATTGGCTTCTGAATATTGTCCAGGAAAGATTCGAGACTAGCTGTTCTCAAAATTGTAATATGCTACATTATTCTGTTGAAAACGTGACGTTTGAAATTCATACAACCGAAAATAGTTCTCATACATAGTAAATGTAGACACATTTGCTGTATCCTTCTTCAAATTGGTATGCCCATCCCTGATGCTATAAAACGAAAAACTTGAAAAACTTATAGCATGTTATTGTTGACACAACTTAAACATTTGTTTGCATGCATCTAAACCTTGAGGAAATGGAAGAGACGTGACCCATTCGTTTCATCACTGACATATGAAGCATATGATTCACTTAGCAAGAAGTGAGTGTTGAAAGTAACTGTAGAAACTACTAATTGTGAAAGTGCTGCCAATTATTCGACCACTTGATAAATTTTGACAAAAAGCCAAAAAGCAAGCAAATTTGCGTGCCTCTTGCACACGTTTTCAAGATTAGAATTGAGGTTTTTTGCGTTTCAAACTTAATTTTCTGACTGACAATTCGTGGACTGTGGCTTAACCACTGAAAGTTCTATAAACTTTGAAAGTGTCCAGTTGCAAAAAGTTTGTAATCTAACGAAGTCTACCCTATGCCCAAATAAAACGAGATCAATCAACCCTGTGGGGTTAATCCAAAATGCATCGCCTCAAAACAGGAGTAATTAGTTCAATAATACTGGAGAAAACACGAATTTCTGCTGAACATTGGAAAGATTTTGCACTTTTCGAAACTAGACTCGTGCCAATTACTTTGTCAGCTAGAGACGATCATGAACCGAGGTTAGATCCAAGGCCGAAATTATGATTTTAAATGTTCAATGCAAGATGGGAGGGAACTTGAAATTGCGAGAAACCCAGCGACGGCAGTCTTTAATTTTCGAGTGGATAAAAAAGCAATGGGGTGTGTATTACGTGTATTCAAATTTCTCACCGGGCGCAAATTGGGACGAGTGGCGAATGTAAAAGACCAATCCCACCAGAGAAATCCTTCGTCGACCCCCTGCCAGCATCTTTTCCCTGAAACGCGTTTTTAATTGTTCTCAGTTTCCTTGGTTTGAAAGCTAATAAAAAAAAGGTAGTTACGCGTCATTCGGGAATGTGTGTCACCTATAAATACGCGACAAAATGCGTACCTTCATCCACTTCCAGTTATTAGCTTGACCGTCAAACTGCCACTCGTTGGTCGTGATCGATCGTGCTGATAATTTTCACCATTTTTTCGCCGGTAGCCTTAGCCAGCCTCGACCAACAGCGTACACTTATGGGACAGGCGGTGGATAGCTGTGGATGCAAAAGTCACCATTTTCATCACCTTTCACTCCGACTGCTCAACCATCAGCTGAGCAGGATACGGTTCCCTGCCACGTCCAAGGAATACCGAAAACTCACCTGGAATGCAAAATTCTAAAACCACGAGTGCGACGCTTTGATTTCTAAGTCCTTTTCATACCTCTTGGCTCGCGGAGGATGTGACTGTTTGGTTTCGGCGAAGAAATTTGCCGATGTGACCAGTTGCCCCGATCATCAGTGATTACCATCACCGAGCTGATTTTGTACATACTCGTGATTATCGCTCGCATCCAGTCGCACCCAACACGTGCTTGCTCCATAATTTTTTACGTATTTATTATTTTTTTACCATGTCTTCCAGTTTCACCCTTCATCTCCAAGCTTGGCTTAAAAGTAAGTAGGACTATGACTGTTTTCTCGATTGTTGCTAAATTTAACTTCCCGAATTCGAGAAAAAATATACTTTTCATAGATTATTAACGAGCTTATATTTTTTAAAAAATAAAAGACAATAAACAAATTAACAACATGGGACATTCGAGAACTTCGTTGCATCACTGTGAAGAAAAAGTATTTTTGCCAAAACTTACTGAAAATATTTTCATGCATGGGACTACTCTCGAATTGCATCAGGTTTGAAAACCTTTTTCTTCACAATGAGGCAACGAAGTTCTTGAATGTCCCATGTTGTTAATTTTTTTATTGTCTTTTATTTTTTAAAAAATATAAGCTCGTTAATAATCTATGAAAAGAATATTTTTCTCGAATTCGGGAGGTTAAATTTTAAAAATGAGTTACATGAAAACAAAATGTTGCCATTGTAAACATTACCTGTGAGGAACCCGCAGTTATTCCTTTCGATAATTGGAATTGTTAAACCTAAAATAGGCAAAAGCATCAGTGATAATTCTTTTTACAAAAACAAATCTCACTCCGGTATTTTAATTACTATTTTTGTTTTTCTTCTTGCAAAATACTTACAATGCTCATTGCTCATGCAGAATATTTCATAATAGTGATGGTGATGAAGATATTTGTACGAAACATAATACCATTTGGTTAAAATTGGTTTGATATTTATAAATATTCAATTTGAAACTTTTTTTTTCTTGATCTCAGTTATTGATTTGCTCTGTTCTAGTTGTCATTTTGTGCATCTCTACATCTAGTACTGCTGGTGTTTTATTTGGCTACCTTTCGTGCATGTCTGATATAGAAAACTCAATAAGAACATTGGTTTGAAGTCAGTTCTGAAACGTCTGATTTGATTAGATCATACTTTTTTTTTGGGAGCGAAAAAAACAAAACGTTTCCCCCCATTTAAAAACATCTCACGAAAGTGGTTTTCAACTTTTTTTTTACCACTGTGGACTGATATGACGATGGCCAAAATATTTGATGGACCGGTGAAATTATGAAAAATGTTTTGCAGACTGCTAAGGAAGAAATTTAAACCATTATTAGTATAGTTTTGTTGATACTAGTTTTAAAATCCAATATTATAAAATGAAAATTCTTTTTGAAAAGCTTTTTCACGGTCCAACAGGTTATTTTCTGAGGACCTGGCCTGGTCCATGTATTGGTAATTTAGAAGCACTGTATTATGATATATGGAACACTATGATCATTCATTCTTTATATTCAAAACGAAATGTTTGGAGAACGCTGATAACAGGTGGTTGGGGAGAAAGTCTTTTAATAATGTGTGAATTTGCTGTCAAATCGGCACGCGTTTTTTCAAAAATAAAGAAAAGAGCATTTGCAGCTGTACTGCAGATTATTGGTGACTTACTGGCATTTTAAAACCTTGAACGTTTGTCAGATTGGCATATTTTGTAAGAGCTGCTGTTTTTTATTTACAAATCAAGGTTGCCAACTTCTGCCATGCAAGATTTTATTACAAAATTGAAATTACGCATTATTTGTGCGCTCGTTATTTAATAACGTCAACAACTGTAAGCTCGCATTTACTCTTATATTGGAACCTCTGCAGTGCATTTCCACCCGGATACGAACTTTTGAGGGACATGTTCAAGGGAACAATGGGGAAATTCCACAGAATAAACAAAAATTGTCGGCACATTTTTCATTTTTTTACGCGACGAAGGTTATTTTGAGTTTTGGCAACAAGAATTAATTAAGCTCATTAATGATTGTGCCATTCATTTTTACAAATTTCTCATTATACTAACTTGTATAAGTTATTTTTATAGCACCGAATTCCCCCGCAGTTTCTTCAAACTTTGAACCTCTGAAAAGTTAGCGAGCAAACTTTTTAAATTTACACATTTGTGGAAATTAATCACATTGCAATCTTAAATGGACATTATTTTAAGAAAACCCAATTGTGAATCATGTTGAATTCTATTTTTGAGCAAGAAAGCTTCATTGATTCATCTTCAGTCAAGTACCATAAAAAATATTATGAAATGTTTTTACTGAAATTTGTGTTATGTCAAGTTCTCGAAACCACACTACTACGTAGAAATTTTTTATTAAAAATTATCAGATGATACATTTTTTTTTCTTCTGATGGTGGTAGTTTTTTATTTCATGACAAAAAAAAATCTTACGCAGACTTAAGTGTTGGTCAAATGTACTTACAATCTTAAGTTCTATTAGGCTCGTTTTATCCAAACAATTAAAACTAAGTTATATCATGTGTTTTCTTCTATTTTTGCAGTGCTAATATTTTGCCAAGGAATTTCCTCCCTTGCTTCTTTCTTGAAATGCACAACAACAGTGTCCCCAGAGTGTCTCGCTCTCCAGAGGCTTCTGTAAACGACCAAGACGCTCAGTACACGCGGCTACGCAAGCGAAAGAAAAAAGACAGTGAAAAAATGGTGTCGGAAGTAGACAACGAGAACCTGTGCAATGGGACGGCGGGCGATCGACAACGCGGCTCTAAGATTGAGATCCGGCTGACTAGCAACAAGGATTCTTACAAGCCGCTGATTAATTCGCCCTCGTCCGACACGGTGACCATCTGCACGGAGCAGGATGAGCTGGAAATGACTAATTTGGAGGAGGCCAAGCTCCTCGAGATTGGAGAGGATGGGTCTTCGTCGCAGACGCCGTCGCCGGAAAGTTCGGTGGTCATCGTGGAGGCGGAGGAGACCGCTTGCACCATCGCATGGCAGGTGGCCATACCGTTCCTCATTGCCGGACTGGGTATGGTCGGTGCAGGGCTAGTCCTTGACATTGTACAGGTCAGTTATGATCTTTCTGTCCTGGTAGAAAGTCTATCGTGTAGCCATGGCTTGTGACATTAACGTTATTACTCCATATTCTGTTTTCATTAGCACTGGGATGTGTTTGTCCAAGTATCGGAGGTGTTCATACTTGTTCCAGCACTTTTGGGACTTAAGGGCAATTTGGAAATGACATTGGCATCCAGGCTGTCCACGCTGGTAAATTAAAACCGTCGTTAACTCTATTCTTACTGACATAAAATTTTAAACTCTTGAGATTGCTTTTGCATACGTTTCAACAACATTATTTCCAAAACGTTTCATTAGCATGTGTGGGGGAATAGACTGTTGTTTTGCTTTCTATTTTGAATTATTTCTATACTTGTTTGGTGAAAATACGAAAGATTAACAAATGTTTTAAACATGTATGCTCATATTGATGCGTGTCCCTCAATTCAATTCAACTCAGTACCTTGCAGACAGCAAATGAATGCCAGATGGCAGGAGGGTTATACCCAGTTTCTGGAGAATACTCCTTCATTAGCTGCTAATTAGACATCATTGTCGAATTGACATTGAAAAATCGTTTATTCAAAAATTTAATTTGGCAAAAAATCATCTTTACTTTATTTTATACCTGGGCATTTTTGACAGCTAAAATAATAATATCACTGACCAGCTGAACCAATTATTTTGCTGAAAATATCATCTGCTAGCATTGACTTTAGGATTGACATTAGTTGTCAAGAAGCAGTCACTTCGAAAAATGCCATTGTTTAACAATAGGGGATATATTAAATATTCATTATCCTCATGGAGAATTAAAAAATGAATTAAAAAAGGATTAAGCATGCTGTTATGCTTATTTTTTTTAATAACAATTTTAACAAAAAAAAAATTTTTTTTGGTACGTATTTAAATTTTACGTGAGACACAAACTGATGATGATACTATTCTCCAATGGGACACATACTTGTCCTTCAAAGTTTGTTTCACAATGACATTCAACTTAAATGATGTTTTTGGAACCGACTCATTTCAGTTTACACAAAATTACTCGTCTTTCCTAACTCATTTTTCTTAAATGCAGGCCAACTTGGGACATATGGACAGTTCATCCGAAATGTGGAAAATGATTATCGGCAATTTAGCCTTAATCCAGGTAACGAATTTTGCATTTCGAAAATGACGAAGGATCCAAATGCCCAGCTTGGACGAGTGTGTAATTTTTTATTTATTGCAAATAGTGTCAAGCCACGGTGGTCGGATTTCTCGCATCGATGGCTGCCGTCGTGATGGGGTGGATTCCCGATGGCGTTTTCGAACTGAAGCATGCCCTACTGCTGTGTGCCAGCAGCCTAGTTACTGCATCAGTGGCTAGTTTCGTTTTAAGCAAGTGTTAATCCGTGGCACGTTTTCTTTCCACCTTGTGGAATGGAAATTGTTTATTAATGTCTGGATTGATTTTTAAAGGTGTAATCATGGTGGGCGTCGTTGTGTTATCCCGCAAGTGCAATATTAATCCGGATAACGTGGCAACTCCTATTGCCGCTAGTCTGGGCGATCTTACCACATTATCACTCCTTGCGGCCATCAGCAGGTCCCTGTACGAAGCCTCGGGTAAGTGCCTTTGTTCAGTGCACCAGCTCATGGGCTGGCTTTGCTAAAATGATACAACGTGCTTTTGGACATGCCTGACATGTCCAACCCATTTTATACACCCCAATCTGCCTGGTCCCTTCAGCTTCGTTTTATTTCGTGTTTGGGTAGAATTAGTTTTGTATCTCAAGAACTATCCGAGGTGGTGCAGATAATGAAGATTTCGTGGTAATTTCACTCAGTATTTCAATTTGAATCTGGTCCGATTGCTACTATTGGCATTGTTTGTCGGAAAAAAATTCTGAACGCCAAAGTTCATCCAGGAAATTATTTTGAGAAAAATACAAACAAATGTGGTTTTTGAGATTCTGATTTTTCAGAAGTTTTATGGCTGAATTTAGATGAAAAATTGCGAGTTTCTAATCCCAACTAATCACGTTTAAAATTTGCTTTAAAATAAATAAAAGTTGCTGCGGAGGTAATGGAGTAAAAATTCATCTGCATTTTCAATCTATTGGTGTTCCCATAAAAACATTTTTTTTCTCGTTTAGAGGAACACGTGTGGCTGTCACCGATTATCATATTGGTCTCGTTACTTCTCACGCCTTTGTGGGTGATAATCGCGAAACGGAATCATTACACGAAGAAAGTTTTGTACACTGGGTGGGTGCCAGTCATTTCAGCGATGGGTATCAGTAGGTTAGTAGCCACCTACGATTCTTTCAATCCGAACCTATGTCATTTTCATTCGTATTAGTTTTTTCACAAATGTTTTATTGGCCAGTTTTCTAACGCCTAAAATTGCTGGTTTCTATATGAAATTCTCAATTCTTCTTTTCAGCCTTGGAGGTCTCATCCTTGATTTTACCGTATCTAGTTTTAAAGGAATAGCGGTGTTCCAGCCCGTGATAAATGGTCTGTATGGCAAATTGCTGCTAGAAATCAATGTGCTCTTATTGCAATCTGCCATTTTGAGCTAATTTAACGATTACGTTGCAGGCGTTGGAGGGAATTTGGTGGCAGTCCATGCGAGTCGGATTTCCACATCGCTGCATCAGTCGGCCGACCTGGGTTGTCTTCCACCTCAAGTAAATAGGCTGTGCATTAATCCCTGTGCATCATTTTTCGGAAAAGGTAATTCATACATCACCTCATATCGTATGTGACACACCGGCACCCTGAAGCTCTTGATGTGCAGATCTGGTTAGGACATTCATTCTTAAAGAACCCATGGATTATATTCGAAAATTCTGGACTGTATTCCTTTGTATTAGAGTTTGTCCCACTTATCCGCGATTTCAGAAGTAATTAAATTAATATTAAACAAAAAAATTCAAAATTTAGAAATTCGTAATTTGAATCATTCAGGTGTAAACTGTTAAAATGAGTAAATAGTTTCCATGCTCGCCATATTGATTCAGTAGCATCGCTAGATTTTGAAACCCTATCTTATATTTTATTGTAAGTTATTTAGTTTGTATCTAAACGCGTATTTCACGCGTTCATGTATCTCACGCCTGCTTCAGAAGTGATACAACGCAAAATTTCTTATTTTTAGATTCTAGCAAATTTTAAAATTGCATTCAGGGAATGACAAAGTGACACTGCTGCCTTTTAGCCAAAATTATGGGAAGCTAAGATGTCATATTTTTCATTATATAGCGAACATTTCGCTCGATGTAATAAAGTCTGAAACCGGAAAATAAAAGTTTTTGAGATAAGACAAGTCGTAAATAAAGTGACTTTACTGTCATTTAGCCAAAACTTCAGTAACCTCACAGTAACTTGGGAATCAACCTCAGAAAATGTATGTCGTTTTACTGAATATGAGCTCATTTCGCTTGACTTAATACAGTCTTAAACCAGGAAACTGCCAGTTTTTGAGTTGTCATTTCTGATGCAGGGGTGCGACATGTTAAAATATTGATATTTCACGTTTCTATCTTTTTTTTTTTCCCCAGATGCTCACTCCCGTACCTCGCGTGTTCTGATGCTCCTCGTCGTGCCTGGTCACCTCATTTTTACGTACACTATTTTTTACATGCGCGCCGGCCACACGTCTCTGACGCCCGTGTTCGTGTGCGTCTACCTGTTCGCCGCGACGCTGCAAGTGGGCATTCTTCTGTACATCGCCCGAATACTAATCCACTGGATGTGGACGCGCGGAATCGACCCGGATAACTCCGCAATTCCATACCTAACGGCCTTGGGAGACTTACTGGGCACGGCCTTGCTCGCCATCGCCTTCCACTTCCTGTATCTCGTCGGTGACAAAGATAACGACGTTGGCGAGTGAACGCCCACGTGCCAGTGCTTATTTTTTAACCAGTTTTTTTTCCCAGCAAATTTAGCCCGCACTTGACGCCGACTGACCCCTGGTCAGCCGCGGTGCCTGCGCGCCGGAATGTTCCGGGGTAGGGGGGCACCCACGAGAATGACCAAAAAGTAACTTTCCCTCCCCGCAAGGAGTGTTAGATTTATCCCCCCTCGACCCAGCCAACCGTGGTGCCTGCATGCGCGGAGATGCTCTA
Source organism: Ommatoiulus sabulosus (assembly GCA_034697705.1). NCBI lineage: Eukaryota > Metazoa > Arthropoda > Diplopoda > Julida > Julidae > Ommatoiulus > Ommatoiulus sabulosus. The sequence continues at coordinate 11,754 of JAQGAO010001469.1, forward strand.
TATATTTTTATCGATAGGAAATTTAAAAAGCTCATGGATTCCTCGCGGGAAGCCAGGAGTCAGTAAAGTTGTGTAAAAAACGAAGCGTGGATCATTGGGCTAGACTTGGCCATAATATATTTAAGATGTCTTTATTATATTAAATATGGTATCATTTTGCTCGATTCGTAATTGCCGCCTCTTTGCCTCTTTTTTCGTTTCCCGATCTCGTCGCTAGATGGCGCGGGGCTCGGTTTCGAACCCTGGTGTTCGATCCAGCTGTTTCAGATCAATTTGTTTTTCTGACCGATAAAGAGGAGTTCGAAGGTCGTTGGCTACTTGGGTGGCTTTTCGTAGCCGAAATGGACTGCGAATTTGAATCGATGGGGATGCCTGCGATGTATTTATTGGGTTTGGGATCGCCGAATTCTGACGAGTTGACGAGGAAATCGGTGCGAGTCGGGTATCAGCAGTGTAATTGATTGGAAGAAGAGCTCTTATCAGGGCTTTATGAGGCTTTGAAAAGAAGAGTTGGAAATCTGTATACCACGAGACGATGGATTCCCTTGCAAAGTTTGTCAAATCGCTGATTTGGTCCGTGGCATTCGTTGGATTTTGTTCGTAAGTTTTAGGGTGTGTCGCCCTTTTTTAAGCTCCGTCGACCACACTGGAGGAAATATATAGGATATTTCTGTTCCTACAAAATATGTTCCCGAGTCTTAATTGATGAAAGTTCCTTTTTCGTTATGGCCACAGAAACAAAAGTTTCCTGTATCATACATGTATTTTTTGCTGATTCGGTCTAATAATACAGCTTGTTGCTTGTTCCATAGCTCTGCAGTACGTTGTGTGTTTTATATGCTTGTTAATTAATTTATATGTCTGTTAATGTGCGGTCACTGCTGGTGTGCACTGACAGATTAATATTTCAGTATATTAAGTTTTTCCAGAAACATATGCAGCAAATATTGGCAACAAACTCCTGTATGATATTTCATCCAGTGTGGAGGTTGTTGGACAAAAAGTGATCGGCCAGGTGCTATCAGTGGTGCATGTTAACATCCTACATCGTTCATTGGAATTCCAATGAACGATATGTAGGATGAACGCGCGGTACGGCCTGGGTATAGGACCCACATGTTTGAGCTGGATACTGTCGTCTGTCGATTTATTTTTAGTTTGCTTTAATGTACGGTACAACCGATGAAGGAGGAAACTTTTGCTCTACTTTGCTATATATACTCAACATGTTCGCACAAGTTTCTTGTCTTGTGTATCGCATGATGTAGGAATATACGATACATGCAATGGAAAGCATAAAAATTGGAAATAATTTGGATGAAAGTGCATGACCGTGATATGCGAGTCACTACAACCGATCAAGGCGGCTGAATGATTAGCATTCTTTCCTAGTTGGTATTCGTACGTAGACCCAGGTTTGATTCCTGGGTTGGCGTGGTGACAATTAACAGCGTACGAAATTGCCAGGCTACATGAATTGATAACAGTGGGTAAATGGCACACAAGTAGATGGTCATTTGCCAAATTTCAAAGGAATCATTGAAAATCATAATTGAGACATCTCCCAAATGCTGTTGGAAAGCTTACTGCCAACAGACTAGATTATCGGCATTACCGTTAGAACCAACAATCGGTCAGGGTGTGGTGACGAGTTACAGGGAGGGAAAATTTGAAGATTAGTTTCATCGACAGTGATTCTATGACATTAGTACAGTTGTCATTTAACTTACAATCATGTACGAATAACTTGTCCAAGGTCAAGCTCGAATCTTTCTTCCCCCCATTTCAACGACGTGATTAACTTTAATCTTTATAGTCATAAAAAATGCTGATGACCTCTGACAGTATACAATTTCTCCATATTCTGACTGTAATACAGTTTCCATGCTTTCATTGCAATTGTTCATAAAGATCGCATTGCAATTGTTGGTTAAAAAGATGACGCATGACGTTGCCATTAATGCAAATTAAAAATAAGTATTATTTTCAGCAAATGTAGAAGATTGCTGTCAAAATGCCATTTACAGACTCCTTGCATCTTTGTGAGTCAAGCCCTTGAGGTTTTTACTTAATTGACATGTATATGAACTGTAATATTTGAAACTCATTCTGAATTTGTGTTACTCCACCATTTGGTTTCAAGATAGCTTTTTAATCACTTAGGTGCAGTTTTCTCCCTTTAAAACTGCACCTTATTATTATTATTATTATTTATCCTCTTAACCCTCTTAGTGGTTAAGAGGATAAAAAAACTTGGGCTTTTTAAGATCAACTTGAATCCTATCTGAATACTATCAAGTATTATCTAAATCTGAGAAAAAAAAAACTTTGAAGAAAAATTTTGCACTAAATACATCGCTCTGCAATCGTTTATTGCTAAGAATTGTAATACTTTAACTCACAGCGTTGAAAATTGTCTCGTAAGGTACCACGATATTATATGACTCAAAGATAACCCGAAAGTGTCAAAAAAATCCAGAATACGTTTCAACTAATATATTGTAGAAATAAGTAAAACATCTGGTGAGAAAATATTTTTACATACTCCACTGTATAACTTCAGTAATATTTAAAAGTTATAGATGTCGATTTTTTATGATGTTTGAAATAAAAAAAATGTTAAACTTGAGTTATACCAACTGTGGTAGATCCACTTTTCATGCGTCTTCGTTGGATTTGGTTTGAATACATGAACATGTACATTATGTATATACACCGGAAGTTTTCAAGTGTTTATACTGTATAAGTATTGCGATAATCTTGGATACAGTCAGTTCAAGCATGTTTAGTGTTTTGTCTGCACGCCTCTACAAGTCACACCAAAAATGGTCGTATACAGAAGAATCAAATCACGTGCAAGCACTGTTAGACAGGCCAATGGGAAATGGATAGTCTAAAAGTTCATCAATGTATATAAGCAGTTTTTCAAGTCACATTCATTTGTCCAAGAAGAGATTCCATAATTGAACAAGCAAACATTTAAATCCAAAATAATCTTGCAAAAAGTTTCCTTTCAATCGGTTATATCTATGCATCGAATAATGATATCAAATGTAAAAAAAAAACCACCCGACTCATGTTCTTCGAATTAAGCGGCTTTAACCCTTAAATTTCAACTAAACATTAATTTTTACAAGCTGTTTTGATGCAGTCAAGAAAGTGGCTATTTATGGATCAAATTTTGCTTTTCCTAGAAATTGTGTAACATTAGTTCGGTGCTGAGGTTTCAATGCTTTTATGGACTCTTTTAGTACATGCATGTATGTCTCGTATGACATATAGATAAACGGTAAAGACAAACATTATCTATGTAGACAATCATGTTGCATACAGTTGTAAATCAAATGAAATGTTTTTATCTTGTAAGACACATAATGTTGAAAATGGGTTTTTCAATTTGCAGGTCGGCCTCTCCTCTGTTGGGTTCAAGTCGACTGAATAATAATAAAGAGATCCCAACAAATCAAAAGGGAGTGGACATGTTAGGTATTGAAGTTCATTAATTATTAATGCATTTGGACCTACTGTAGTTCATGTTAAAAATGGCATTCTGCAAGATTTTTTTCTTAACTGTCTCTTCCACAGTTTGCAATTATTCGTTGTTCGGTATGAATGGCTCAGTAACAAGTCCTGGATTTCCCGACAATTACCCCAATGATCTTGACTGCTGGATCCAGCTGACCACCCCAAACCGTCATGACACCATTTCACTAAGTTTTGGGCATCTTGCCCTAGAACACTTCAACGGGTGCGCTTTCGATTACGTGGAAATATTCGATGGAAATTCCAGTGGTAGGATGTAGCTTTTGTTCAATAATTTAACAAACATGTAGATAGGGATTCCTCAAGATCTTAAAATTACCATATTTAGATTACAATAGTTTCAACTAGGATGGCAAAGCTGCTTCTTTAATTTGTTCAGCGAATATTAAAAAAAATTGTGGCAAAATGAGAAGGTGGTTGGATATATCAATCATCGGTCCGCCATGTTCTGTAATACTTCTACCCAATTTTGTAATTCTTTCGAGCTGATCTTGTCAAATTTGAAATGGTTCAGTAGATTCGTCAGTGCGTAGCACCGACTTGAATATTGCGTTGCTGCAATGCTTCGTTCTCTTCAATGGCATGCTCGAGGTCAGGGCAGGATGGCGTTGAGATAATTTTTGAATTAATAGACCAAAAATTATGATTTGTATTTAGAGTATGTAATTGGATGTTGAAATATACATGGACATCCAAAGGATAGCCATATTCAGTTAGGAATTAAAGTTAATGATAACAGTGATGTCCATCGTGTCAAATATATTATTTTCTACCAAGTTGAATTGCATTGAACTGATTGGCCTGTCATGTGTCATTTTCTATTAATTTTCAGATGCTGATGTTTTGGGCAGATTTTGCAGTACTAAACCTGACACAGTGATTGAATCGTCGGGTAACCAAGTTTTAATTCACTTCCACTCCGACAATCTTCTGAGCGATCGAGGCTTTCAAATTGAGTATTCTTCCTCAAGCAAGGATGTGTTCGACGAAAAGCCGACCGTGAAAAGTAGGCCCGTTCAAAGTGAGTGTTGCCTCCCATAGTTTTTTTTTGAGTGTCAAGATATTTTTAGATAATCATGTTTATCTCCCTCATTTTTTGTTTTCTCAATAGGTCAGTGTCCCACAACCGGTGGCAGTCTGACAGGGACGATAATGAGTCCGAATTATCCTCAGCATTATTTGCCTAGTAGTAATTGCACGACGGTCTTGGAAGCGGCTGAGGGCTACCATTTTGTTTTGAACTTTGAGGAGGTTGATATTGAATATGACGAAAAGTGCTTATTTGATTACATGGAAGTAAGGGACGGACCAGCCAAAGGTTAATTTTACTTTATAATGGAGAATTCAGCAGACTAACAAATGAATTGAATCACGTGTCGGTTGCCCATCTACTAAACAAGGTAATTAATCCGTGCCTAGTGCTTCATTTACATAACCTTATTAATAGTTCGTTTAAACAACCCGTTTTCCGCCATTCGTTTCGTAACCTTTTGCGCATGTTTGTCATTGTACCTTTTGTCCACGATGTTGATGGTTTTACATTGTTGCATGGCATTATAGTGCATGATAACGCTTAATAATTAAACTTGATCATTGTGATAGTATAGACAAATTTTCAATGCAATAATTAAAATTTAAAATCTGTCAGCTTCAGTTTTTTTTCCAAATATCACTAGCTTTTACTACAATGTGGTGCAGTTGAACCTTATTGAGATGAAAAACTCGCTTAACGGAAATTATCGAGAGTAGGTCTCCTTCTATAAAGACGAATTTTGATGATTCAAATTTTTGGTCAACAAATCAACTTGGTTGGCCTTTTTTGTCGTAGCCCAGGAACAATGTCGTAGTTTTTTGTGTGCATAAAAGTCAAAAAATGAACAAGTTTGCATGTTGCATTTTTTGTGCCGAACTCGTACATTTTTTGCTTTTGATGTACATGTACAATATTGTTTTATGCGTAAACATTTGCGTGTTTGTAAAGCAATTTTTAGTTTTCATGTTGCCTTTATGGTCTTGGACGCATTCATTTTTCACATTCGAATCATTCTGTCGAGAAATAACTTGTTTTTTAAAAGAATTGTTTTGAAGTGTCAACGTCTGAAACACATGTACCATTCCAACATATGCAGATTCTCCGCTGATTGAGCAGCTGTGCGGGCGCAAGAGCAATGGCTACACTCTCACGTCCACCAGCTCGGAGGTTTTTGTTCGCTTCATTAGCGATGCGATTGTGGAACGGCGTGGTTTCAAGCTGCACTACCACGCCATGTCACACAACGAAGAGGACGACGTTGACGAGGAGGAGGCGGAAGAAGATGCAGAGGTGGATATCAACGAAGACGATATCGAAGGCGAGTCGGATCCTCCGGGATGGATTACACAACTTTCACACAAAGCCGATCTACCGTTGGTCATCATCGAACCTGAAAATGCAACTGTCATCTTCGGACGTCGGCACGTTCTCAACTGCGGCATAAATGGCACTAATTCGACGGTACGCTGGTAGGTGAACGTAGATGTATGGTTATCCAATTTGTTCAAAATCCTCCGTAATCAAGCATGCAGTCATAGAAAAAAAATTATAAGACGTTGAGTAAAATCCGAATAACTTTTATTCCAACAAACTTTTATATTTGATGTCTTTTATCGGAAAGGCTGAAGGATCATTCATTTGTTGGTGGCTTACAATATGACGATGCCAGCTTGAAAGTGCTGCCGAACAATTCTCTGGTCATCGTTCACATGAACGCTTATACAGAGGGCGTGTACACTTGTGTGCTTCTTGGTGAACATGGGATGATGTCATTTAATGCTTGGATAGCTTTGGATTCGAATAGTGACTTTGCGTTAAATGAACTCCTTGAAAATGATTGTGATATAGGTAAGTGGCTCGTGTGGCCAATGCAGGATTTAAAACTTGTTGCCACATGCCTAACGATAGATCCCGTGTTTCAATTTATCGACAGAATTTCACCGCAAGCCCAAAGATGCTACCGTCCTTGAAGGGCAGAGCGCCCTTTTCACATGTTATGTAAGCGACAATGCAAACGTCACCTGGCTGAAGAACGACGAACCGATCGAATCCGCTTCCAATGGAATGCAATTAATCATTGGCGTGCTTTTCGTGGAAAGTGCTCAGTTCAACGATTCTGGAATCTATACATGTTTGGCCAAAAACAAGATAAATGGCTGCACTAGAACCGTCGAAGCGGAGCTTGTTGTAACTCAGCGAGAGAATATCAAAGAGGGTGAGAGATTTTTCGCTCATTTTTTAGTTCTTTCTCTGAGCTCTTGTTTTGTCAGTCAGTCAGGGCCCTCCGAAGGTCATAAGTGTTGCTATGGGGGATTTTCATTAAAATGCAGTGGTCATTTGAAAAGGCCAACTTTGGTCTGCAACTAGCTTAGGAAAAATCGGAATTTCATAATTTAAACTCGTACATTTTAGTTTGCGGAAAACCGAGGTTCAGAAAGACGCAGAGGAGTTCAAGGACCGGGAGGGTAGTCGCTGGCCACAATGCTGAAAAAGGCTCGTATCCATGGCAGGTAATCATAGCTTGACGCAATCTGCAGTGGGTTTAGCCAAAGTAACTTCCTCTATCGAACAGAGTCGATAAGTGAATATAAATAATAATTATATTTGTAGGCCATGCTATCAGAAATCTGGACGGGTACGTTCTGCGGCGGATCACTAGTCAACCAGAGATGGATTGTGACAGCCGCTCACTGCATCACCGAGTTCCAACTGCGCTACTTTAAGGCATTGCGAGCAGAAAACGTGCTCGTGAAGCTCGGCAAACACGACCAGTCAAGGACGGAGGCGGAGGAAATTGTGGTAAGAGCCAATCGAGTGATCGTTCATCCCGATTTCAATGCCACCACCTACGACAACGACATCGCGCTCGTGCAGTTGTCCGAGTACATTTACTTCACTGACCACATTCTCCCCATTTGCCTCACTGACTCGGAGCATGTTAGGCAAAAGCTATACGCCGAGGCGGGCACTATGGGCCGGGTGACTGGCTGGGGAATGGTGATGGAGCATGGGATGGCGCCAGTGTTCCTGCAGGAGGCCAGGCTGCCCGTGGTGGCGCCCAAGACGTGTCGCGAGTCCACATCCTACGCCGTCACGCCAAATATGTTCTGCGCTGGCTACACCCGCCAGGTGATGGGGGACGCTTGCCACGGTGACTCGGGATCACCCTTCACGGCCCATCTGCAAGGAAGGCAGTACCTCATGGGCGTGGTCAGCTGGGGTGAGGGCTGCGACAGGGAGGGCAAATACGGTTTCTACACCAAAGTGGGAAACTACATGAACTGGATGCAATCCATGATCAACGAGTGAACTGACAAGCGTACGCATGCAGGAATTGGCAGATGGATGGAGGTCATGACCTAATTTATTAAGGGACAATACAAATGCAATTCCCTTCCATCTCGTTTTCCACGTGGAAATATTATGAAGTGGTGAACACAAACTTATTTTTAGTCCAGGATCAGAAGCGTAAAGCTCTCGGGCTACAGGGTTCTGAATTCTTTCGTTCTCCCAGAGCTCGATGTCTACCATCTTAGATGGTTCTGGGTGTTTGCAGAATGTCTATTGTTAGTACGTTAATTTTGTAATGCGATGCTAACTTTCTTACTTGCGAATGACTTTTTACCGGAACGTAGAAAGGTTAATTAATGTCACTTTCCCTCTGTGATTCAAAAACCTTTACAAGTTCTCTGTAATTTTATTAAAATTATACCTCGACCAAATGCTGCTTCAATAAGGCAGTGTGTCGTACACCAAAATATTGTTAATTTTTAATGTCTCTTTTTAAGTCTAGTATTAATTAAGTTTCTGCAATCATTTAAAAAACCAAAAAACGACTGTTTGGATTTTTAATGAAATTTGGTAAAGGAATTCAAAAAAATTTCCATTTTGGGAGATGCATTTCGCTGCGCATCTTTCACAGTTGTCTGTCCATTTCTGAACTTTTCAATCCACTCATAGATCGAACCTTTGGACATTACTCGGATCTTAAACATTTCACACATTTCTGCTCCTGAAATGCCTTCAAAAGTTAAAAAAAAAACGTACAACAAACTGCTGCTGATCAAGCCACTGTATCTCTTGGGAGTCCATCTTAGCTTTCCAATTTTAAGCACATGCAGTTTTGAAACATATCATAAAATGTTGAAATATGTTCAGGAATGATAGAAGAGTTTCTTCAACAAATTTCATTAAAATCCATACATCTTTTTTCTAATGATTGCGGAAACACCCCTCGTATGTTGAGTGCTCGTTCAACGTGCCTGTATTCGAAAATGGCGGGAACACGAGACAGGTGGTGAAACGTACCGTTCACGCCCATCAAACTTGCGGACCTCAGTATAAGCTTATCAACGTTCAAGTGCCACTCGGAGTCTTTCTTTGGCACGCCTATTCATCATGCATCGCCGTGCGATCCTCTCCGCTCGTGCTTTCGTCCCATTCAATCGTTCCGGAATGCGTGTTCTTTCAAGAAGAGACGAAATTTGCAAGCTCTCTACGTTTCATTTAAAAACCAGGACGAATTCGGGGAGACTAATGTCGACAAATTCGGTAGGAATGTCGAACGTACCCGGCTTCTGTCTTCTGGACTACGACTGCTTGGGCTTCGATTTGGACCACACGATTTGCCGCTACAAGCTCAATAATGTGCTGAAATTGATTTACGACACGATGAGCAACTACTTGGTCCACCAGAAAGGGTACAGTTCAACGTTGCTTCAGATGCCCTTCGACGAGGGCAGTAATTTTCTGCTCAAAGGACTGGCCTTGGACGTGCACCGAGGGAACTTGGTCAAGGTTGGACGGACCGGTAACATCCTAAGGGCCAGCCATGGCACCAAGATGATGACGCCTGAAGAAATAGAAAGGTAGATCTCTGAACAATTGATAAATTTGTTTTGTGGCATTTTTTGCCTATATACCGTGATATCGTGTTCATGATAGCTAAGTCAATATACCCACCTGCAGTCCAATTTGATGTTGGTCATCCCATGCACGTGCTGGAAAAATAGCTCTTTGCTTGATTTCTAAACATGTTCAGTAGTGGCATGTGGTATAAACCCTGTTACTATCAGGAACTTTAAATCCTGTAAGTTATTAAAATTTGCCATTCTTATGCAATCTGGGGTTCTGTGCTGTGTGCTTCAAAAGGTGCTGCGCGCCCTAAACCCCCATTGTCCCAGATTGGATTGATTTCTGGAAAATTTGGAGTGGATACCATTGCCATACCATGCGTGGTGATATCAACTGACTGGTAAAGCGCTCAGCGTTGCATGCAGCTAGGAGACCTAAATTGGCGGCCTTGACTTTGGTTTTCATGATTTTCCGAAGTTGTTAATTTCAAGCGAATGTTGAGTCGGTTCTTCTCATGTACAATGGAACCCATGTTGTCCAGCAGGAGGTGACCAAAGCTATACAATTCCTCCAGCTGCTCGTTTTCCTCTCCCCCCCCCTCCCTTTCTCCATCCGGTTGTCAAAATGTCCCCAGGTAAACGACAGGGAATATTTCTGCATTGGCAGTCCTTGCTTTGGTTTTTGTGGTTTTCCAAAGCTGTTCCGAGGAAAATTCTCTCGTGCCTTCTTTTGCCCGTGGTGGCTTCGATGACCATGATATTTTGGCTCGCCGGTATACCGTTTATTCTTGAGAAGAGAGTTAAATGTACCGATGCTAGATGATTGAAAAGCATGTCGATTCACGCAACGAAGTGGAGAGGTCAACCTCCTAATGGAACTATGCAAGCCAGTTATTTGCAAATACTTGAATTTTTTGTGGGTGTTGATCGCATGCACTGTCATGCAAAAATTGAGACCGTTCACCAATTTTACAGAGTCTATGGTCCGAGTCGATCGTGGGAGCCCCTGGCATCTTTCACAAACACCCTGAGCGACCCCACCGAAGGAGTGAGGTTCTACAAAGACTACTTTGAGATGCCATCCATTCTGGTGACAGCGCACTTGGTGGATCTGGTGGATCGAGATGGCAGCCTGTTGGCGAGAGGCGGCGATTACAGCACTGTCGATTCGGACGTCCTGGAGGCACTGAGGAACTCGTTTCAGGTCAAAGGTGTCGTGGGGCCAGATGGCGGTTTCTTTCCCGCCGTCATCGGTGACGTGTCACGGTTCGTGCAGCCATGCTCAGAGTCCCTTAAAGCGTGGCTACGCACCATGAAGAAATTGCGACCGGTGTTCTTGGTCACCAGCTCCAAAGTAGAATACGCAGCATTTGTGGCCGAACACTGCCTCGGACCCGATTGGGAGAGCTACTTCGACATCAGGGTCACCCACGCCCGTAAGCCAGGATTTTTCACCTGGAACAATGAGTTTGAGGAGGTCGACCACGATCCAGAATCTACCAACAAGGGTGCCCAAAAGACTGTCGAAGGCGAGGCTCTAAGGCAAGATCGCACCTACGCTCAAGGTAACTATTCCACCCTACTGACGTTTTTAAGGAAATTAACCCAAAAAAACGACCCCCGCGTGCTGTATTTTGGTGACCATCTGCTCTACGACGTAGTGGTTCCCACCAGGTACTCGCGATGCCATGCTGTCGCCATCCTCGAGGAGCTGGAGGCCGAGGGAATGCGTGCCGAGGCAGCCTGCACACATCCAGCAGGTCGATGCATAACGTCCTCCCGGTGGGGATCCTTCTTCTACGACACCGCACTCTTGGATTCTTGTGACACCACGGTTTTGGGCGTCGAGCGCATAAACACTCTGTGGGCCGACGTGGCCGCGAACCACAGTCAGATTGCTGTTCCCAGCCTGGATGTGCTTGCCAAACTCCCACTCGACACAAGGCTGGAAAGGTTCGACATTACGAAACGGACACCCCGATCGGGGTTCCATCCTGGCGACCCAAATAGTTTGCACTCATGAAACACATTACATATTCTCAAATAGAAATTGTAACATAAGTGACTCGAATGAGTGCGGACACTTTGAACAGTGAACACGTCGTGGATTGAACTGTCTGCATGATCGTTCATGCACGTGGGTGTACTTTCGTGTTGATGATGGTGTGGCATACTGTTACCAAACTTAATTTTTTTTCTTTTGTACTTGCTTGTATGACTTTAATACCATTAATTAGTTTAGTAAAGCATTGACGCTAAACTGGGACTTGGCACGGCTCCTGAGAATAACAGCCAGCTTTTCTGCCAGTTCTTCCATTTTCACCTAATGTTGGAAGTAATAGGGGTACTCAAAAGTGTAGTTACTTTGAGACCAGCAGATTGCGATAGACATAGCCCCCTATACGAACAGGCCTGTGCAGCAGCCATTTTCTCTATGGGAATGGATGTCTTTTGGTTTCCCGCTAGGTGGCGTTGTGGTGTTGTCATAAAAACCTGCTGATAGCATAGCTGTTAACTGCAATTTTTCTGATAGCATTGCTACTGACAGCATAAAAAAATAAAAATAATATATTTCTTGTAGTTAAAAAAGACAAACAAACTGAAGGAATTGTAAAGCATATATATATATATTCGAAATAAGCTTAATTTTTAAGTTTTTCTAGAAATTGATTTTTGTGAAATGAATCTCTTTCCATCTTTTACTGTGTCATTTTTGTTTTTGGCTTCATTGTCAAGAATATTTTAAACAATTATTTCGACAAGAAGATTCAAAAAATGCTCATGGTGCATTTTTGATGACTCTTGTGATGTACATATATTAGCCTACATTTGAGCCACAAAATATTGCGAAGGTAAGACAATGTTAACATTTTTATTCTTTGTTTGATGTCTTTTGCTTCTGCAATTGGCAAAAAGGCCTTAACAAATGAAATTAGCACTGCAACTAAATAAATGCCGGCGCCGATGGTGGAGTGTGTTACGCGCTTGCCTCTCGATCCTACCTCGCGGGGTTCGCTCCCCGGTCGAGGTCGGTGAGAATTTTGAGGATGTGCAAAATTCTCTAAGTGGCGGCTCTTTCGGA